>ML782424.1:955969-970321 GCA_009831015.1 Picea engelmannii
CCCATTTTAAAATTTACCAAGCATTGTTTTGTAACACATACCTGGTGTCCTTTCTGCAGCCATGTCACCCTGTATGGACTCGGGTGTTTGCGCATCTTCAGCTCCAATTTCTCCACCATCTCGGTCGAAACGAGATTGTCTGTGTTCCCACTGTCCACCATGACCTTGCATTTCCAGCCCTGGGTCTTGCAAGTCGTCCGGAACAGTCGGCATCTTTGAGCTGTGTCCATTTCTTTCTCAGGTTTCAAGAGAACCTTATGCACTATCAGTGACTTCCCACTTCCAGTGTCCTCATCTTTGACATCACGCCTCTGCGCCTCATCGACGTGAGCGGTTCCTCTGTCCATCTTTCTCTCTGGACAATCCACGGCTTTGTGACCATCTTTTCCACATGTGAAACATGTGATAACTCCTCCTCTACCTCTTCCTCTACCTTGGGTACGAGGAAATGTATTTGCATCAGCGTATCCTCCCTGCTGATCATCTTGCTGCCTCCTCGGCTCAGCACTTTGTTGTCTCTGCTGTGAGGTTCCACCTCTTTCAGCTCTTCCTTGAGGTCTTTTCCCATCTTCCCTGGGCTCCTGTGTTCTCTCCTGAACAACATCTTTACCTCGTGGCTGGCTTCTGCGTCGCCCTCGCTGACCCTGCTTGCAGCTCAGTTTTTCTTCGGCCTTAAGAGCCATCTGGTACGCATCCTCAACTGTGTGGGTGGTCAGAATGCTCAGTTCATCCTGAATATCATACCTAAGGCCATTCAAGTATCTCGCCACCTTTTCATCATCACTCTCTCGATGACCAGCTCGAATGTTGAGCCTGTAGAATTCTTCGGTGTATTCTTTCACCGTCATCAGCTTCTGTCTCAGGTTCTGCATGCGCCTGAACAGTGTGATCTGATAGTCCCTCGGAATGAACTTCGCCTTCATCTTGGCGATCATCCGATCCCAGCTTTTGATCTTCTGCTTTCCTTTGGAACGTCTGTCTGCCTGCAGCTCGTCCCACCATAAGGCTGCATGTCCCTTCAGCTTGGTGATAGCATGTCTTACTTTCTTATCCTCTTCGATATCCTCATAATCGAAGTAGGTGTCCAATGCTCGGATCCAATCCAGCAATTCTTCCGCATTCAGACTTCCCTCATAAGTCGGGATGTCCATCTTCGTCTTTGAGCTCATCCTCGAAATAGCTTTGATTAACCTCTCTGTCGAGGCATCTTCTGCGGTGACCTCTTCTTGGTCGTGTCCAGCTTCCTCTTCAACCTCAGGATCGCTGAACTCTGTTGTATCAGCTCCACGCCTCTGGGTGGTCTCCATATCTTCGAGTCTCGCCCTGAGATCTCGTATTTGTCGCTCCATCTCTGGGTTCCCTGCTGGATTTCCTGCTTGCCTACCCCTTCTTCGAGCATCCATGTCCTCACGATCAGGAGACTGCCTTTCTCTCCTGGGCGGAATTTTGAAATCTACTTCCCTCTGCTGCCTGAACAAAGAGAATTTTACAGCCTAAGCTCTGATACCACTTGATGCACTCCGTGCCACTCACCGGCACGGTCACTCCACCAGGACCTCCACAACCCTCGGCCCAAAGAGTCCAAGCTCTTCCAACTCCTTTGGGGGTCCTTTACCCACAGTCTTCACGGTAATCTTCCCTTTCGGAACTCGGGAATCGGGTTTCGCGATATCGCGAACCTTGTGTGCACCTCTCATGCAATATGAAAACCCGAACCCCGATCCGCGATGTCAATGGTCAATGCTCCCGCTCTATCGGGGATTTTCTTATGAGGAAATCGGCGGTTGTATCATCGCGTACCTCATGCAACACGAACCTCCAAATGCCGAAACTCCGATCCCTTGCGAACGTGCCACTTGGACTCCGCTAGGATCTCCGGGGTCCCACTCTGCTCCGTCAACCTCGGGATTTCGCGGATCGCAGATCCACGATATCAAGTCCCCTGCCGTGGGAAACCCCGAATGCCGAAACTCCGATGTTTCGGATTTATGCCACCTGTCCCTCCGGCGATCGATGGCTCAGATCAAATCGGGGAATCGCACTTCGCGATTTCAACGTGCATGCGATCCTTGCGCTTTCCAACCCCGATTCGCCGATACCCGATGGCCAATGACCCTGCCTGTGCTCGAGATTTAACTCCTCGCTTCTTCTCCCGGATCTGACGATCCAAGGGACTTCGTGAGCCTGCATGACTATTCAAATCGTCGATTCTCTTCCTCTGTGAAGAGATCTCTGCTCCGCCACCTTCGTCCTGTGCGATTTCAACTGGGTCGATTTCCTCAGCGAACATAGGAAAGGGCTCTCCCTCCTGAGTTTCTACTAACTCAGACTCCTTCAAGGATTTCTCGAACACGCTCCCTGAGCGCGGTCTTCAATCACTTCCAAAGTGATGAAGCCTTCTGGCCCGTTTGTGCGCTCCCGCATGCAACAGCTCGACCTTTCCCTTCTCAGACTTGCTACTGAGATCACAAATTCGACCTGCACTCACCTGCACGGCTCGAACAATCCCAAATTTTCCTGGGCAAACGAGAACAAAGGTTCAACTACTTAGCCTCCTCGACGCACTCTATGCGGAGGAATTCAACTGCACTCGATGCAGGAATCTCCTGGTCTAAGTAGAGAAACAATTGAAACTCATTCTCTCAGATTTCTAACCTGATATGCAATCACATAAGCAGCATATACAGATAAGCATAAAATGAAGCAAACATGCAAAGACACAATATCAACAACACACAGAGATCGAACACGTCCATGGAATTGAATCAAAGCTCTTTCCTATTAATTCAATGTTTGTACATGGAGTTTCTTCACAGCTCTCTGCTCTGTTCTCTGCTCTTCTCTATGCTGAATGTGAATAATACAATGATACAAGGGAGGGTGTCTATACTCCATTTTCCCTCTTGAAAGTAAACTGTCTAATCTATATTTAATTATTCTATCTACTTGCATTAAATTTAAGTAAATGCCTCATCTACCTAAGGACGAGAGATTATCCGCTCAAGGTCCGTTACATATACAAAACGCGCTTCATCACATCAGATATTAATGTTTAGCACAGTCAAGTTCAATGTTCCCAAAATTTGAATGCTGACGCTCTCCAGCTGTTCCTTTGCCCCCATGCGCTGGCTCGCTTGATTTAGTGAGCGATGCTCCTGCATCATTATTGCAATTTGGAATTTTCTTAGTCAAATGTTAAATTTTATAGAGAAATAATGTAATCATAAAAGATGTTCCTCAACATAATACAAGACATAACCTGATTTCACCTTTCTTTCAATATTTTATAATTTAATACTTTTAATTGGTATTCGAGTCCTATGCTTTTACTTCTTTTCCCATGAGCACCCATATGATTGTTTTGTTAAGGATGCATATTAAATTTTTATTACTATGTGTGTGTGTAATAGTTTTTTTTGTATCTAAGAATAATAACTTTATTTATGTAGTGCAAACTGAAAAAGTTTCACAGATGAAAGAAATGAAGTATTATAAAAAAACAATTATTGTAGGAACACCAAACCTAGTAATCAAATGATGTTCAATAAAATCAATGACTAATTTTTTATTTATTTGAGTCAATTATGCATATTCAACGCACATAGTAAAGTAAACTATAGAAGTCCAGGTATATTTTTGTTTCTTATAAGAGTGTGGATTGATTTATCGTATGATATCCATCCCTTGCTCCTCAAAAGATCAAAAGTGGTGGCAATGGGATATATTCTTTAATTTATTTTACAACACTTAAGTAGAAGGTCATTCATTTTCAAAAATAAGCATAAGCATGGGATTCATTCAAAATACTAGGTCAATCTTGTCTCTTGTATTTTCTCAACGAAAATGTCATCACAACGATCCTTCATCAACATATTTTAGTTTATTAAAATGCCATTGTTGATTAAGGTTGGTTGTCATCGATGTCAACCCTTGAAGAAATCCCCGTAGCACATAGGTTTGGGTAATGAACCCAAGTTTTTTTAATGTAAAGATGACTCATTATTTTCATGTCATGGTTGATAAGAAGTAAATATGGATGAACTCCAAAGTGGTCCCCTTATGGTGAAATCCCTCAGGGTAAGATGCTTTGCAAAGTGAGAGAACCCATGATTAATGGTGGGATAATGAGATGAAGGACATTGAATTTTTTAGTGAAACTATCCTACGTGTATAGTTCTTATCATGCCATTTTCAGTGGTATGTGGAATGCCACATAAATCCTCATGGTTAGAGAGTTATGGCCATGTGAAGTTGGAGAACCCAGTTTTGGGTAATGGATCCAAGTTTGTATGATGGATAACGGTATGAGTTTTGATATATTTGCAGGTAATACTATTCTATATGGGTAGTACATGTCATGTCATTTCTAGTGGTATGTGTAATGTCACATAACTCCTCACAATTTGAGATTTATGGCCTTACGAAGTTGGAGGACCGTCATATGTTTGCTTAAAGCCCCAAAATGTCAAAGTAGTCAAAGTTGTTTAAGAGATTTTAGAAGGTAAATAATAAAGTGAAGTGATGAGTGTACTATAATTCAAAGTGAATACAAAATAAAGTGTTTAAATAATAAATTTAATGGAGAAATTAGAAGTGAGTTAACCCTAAAATAAGGAAAGTTGGCAAAGTGACCTAGAAGATGTTTTTAAGGAAGCTACTTGGAGAGTATAAATAAGAGGAAAGGTTCTCTCATTTGAATTAAAACTGAGCATATTGAATACCTATAGGTGCCTGAGGTAACCAAATGATATCTAAGCCAAATTTCTGAGGAAATTGAAGAAAAGAAGGTCGGAATTCAAGGAATGATAAATTCTTTTGATGATGCTTTCTAATGTATGGTTTTTTCAAGTCATCTCACCATTTTCGCAATAATTTTTTTTCTAGAATAATTCAGACCGTAAAATTTCTATTCCATTGAGGAAACATATTCAGGTATCTATGGTAAAAATTTCATCTTTTGTTTCATTGTATTTTTGGAGTTACACTACGTGGAAAATAGGTTTTGTAGCTAGTCTTGAAACTAGTAAAAAACAAGTGTTTTGGGTAAAAACGTCATAACTTCTTCATAATAGATGTCAATTCAGTAATACCATATGTGTTGGTTAGAGTAAAATATATAGTATTCTTTGTAATAGTTTCAGATCAATTCAATAAATTTTATGTGTGGGGCATGCTCTACAAGGTCACTCTCTAGAATAAGACAGAATTTAGAAAGGTGTGTCATGATTTCCATAACAACTTTTCTGAGAGGTTCCAAGTAGTGAAACCTAGAGGAATTAAATAAAACACAATGAAGAAAATTGTGTATCATTTTCAGATATTTGTTCATTATAAGTACAAAGTTATGATTATTTCAAGTTAGGGCTCTTGACTAATCCAAAACTAGTCTTGTGAGACTAAAGAAACGTTTGATGAAAATGCTAATCTCTTGTTGTTAAAGTTAATGAAGGTTTCCAGGTATGTGATCTTATACATCAGGTGTATTATAAATTTACAAATCATATTTGGATGATGATATTGATGAGAGATTTTGGTTGAGGTACAAGTTGGGTACATGCTTGAGACAAGTAGCTGATGAGTTGGAACATACATGAGGTGTATAGTTGATGATGGTGGTAAATATTGATGAGTCATAGCTGATGATTACTTGACACATGATTGGTACATACTTGGTACATGGTTGATGCACTTTTTTATGGTACAGGTTGAGGTACATGTTGATGCATGGTTCAGGTTTATTGGTACATGTTTACAGTGGTATATCTTACAGTGATAGTGTGATAGTAGTTCCATCATTCTAATTTTACTTCAGGGTTGTTGGATGGCGCAAGGACAAGTGTTTTTATCCACCTTTCAGTTGTAGATGAATAACTTAGGGGGTTGTAGCCTCCTTCTGGTTGTAGCTAGAGAACTGGGGAGTTGGAGCTTACCTCAGGTTGTATCTTGAGAAACTAGGGGGTTGGAGCCTCCTTCCAGTTGCAGCTGAGAAATAAAGGAAGTTGGTTCTTCCAATCAATGTAATTATTCAATCCATATAAGAAAAAACATTATGTGTTTTTCTCCCGATTTGGGTTTCCATGTAAAACAGTAGTGTACTATGTATGTATGTGATTGTTTATTTCTTATTGCTCATTATTGGATAATAATTCTACATTGATATAACACTTGGATTATTTGGAGAAAAAGGATTATAATTACACCATTACCGATTCACCCCCGCTTTCTGTAATCCAACAATTGGTATCAGAGCAAGTTCCTTTAGAAATTAGTTTAGCCACTGAAAGGTAGATCATGGAGAGCAACAACTTGTACAAAAATGGAATACCACAATTTGATGGCCAAAAGTATGTTTTTTGGTGCATAAGGATGAAAAAATATATACGGGCACAGGGATTTCAAGTTTGGCAGTCAATTGTAGATGGATATAGAGCACTAGCAGTTCCACCAACAAATGACAAAGTAATGAAACTTGGTGAGAATAATTCCAAAGACAAAAATGCACTTTTGAATGGTCTTAGTGATACGGTATTCACCAAAGTTTCACATTGTAAATTGTCTAAAGAGATTTGGGACAAGATTCAAAATATTTATGAAGGATATACAAAGGTCAAAGAAGCAAATATTCAAACTTACAGAGGTCAGTTCGAACAACTAAAAATGAAGGAAGATGAAAATATTGTAGCCTACTTCTTACGAGTAGATGAAACAATGAATGCAATCATAGGATTGGGATAAGAAATATAAGATATTGTAATTGTTCAAAAGGTACTAAGCTCTCTTCCTATGAGATTCAACCCTAATATATCAACACTAGAAGAAAGATTGGATCTAAACTCAATAATCATGGACGAACTGCATGGAATCTTCACAGCATATGAAATGAGAAATGAATAGGAAAATCCATATGTTAAAGAAGTAGCCTTCAAATCATCCAAAAGGTCAAAGCAAAAGAAAAAACAACAAGAAGAATATAGTAGCAACAGTGTTGTCATGGAAGATGATGAAGAAGTGCCCAACTTCATTAAAAGACTAAATAAGGGAACCAACGGTAGGTATAGAGGTAATATTTCTTTAATTTGTTTTAATTGTGATGGTATTGGTCATTTTGCTAATAAATGTCCTCGTAGGAAAAAGAGAAATGATGAAGGTTACTAAAAAGAAAAACACACATATAAAGGAAAAAGAACTACAAAGAAATTTTTCAAGAAAAACTTATGCACCAAAGAAGACAACTCGTCATCAGATGAAGAGGAAGTCAGTGATAGTGAGACATGAAGAGTCCTATTCATGGCAGTAAAAGACTCTGACAAAGAAGACTCTAAAGAAGAATATGAAGAAGCCAAAGAAGTATATGAATAAGTCGAAGAAGAAATTGAAAAGGCAGAAGTTGACTATAGAGAAGAATCAATGTGTGCCATATATGTTATCAGAAGAGAAAAGAGGACAAACAAGAAACCACAAGAAGAACTAAACAAAAAAAAGGACACTCAAGAACTAGCACAAATGATCACAAAATTGAAGGTTCAAATAGAAGAAGATAAAAAAATTGAAGAAGCACTCAAAGAACAACTAGAAAAAAAGGACAAGATCATTGGAAACTTGGAAGCAAAGATTGTCACACTAAGAAAGGATATTCAAAATAAAAATATGCAGAATAGCTCAAAATATTTGGATGACATTATCAACAGTCAAAAAATCGCATCTTGACAAGTCTGGAATTGGATACAATCAGAAAGAAAAGGGATCAAGCTCCAAAACAACATAGCAAGAAACAAATCCAAAAATCTATGCAGAAATAATCAAAGAGGATAGGAAGATATACAAGGAAGATTACAATAACACTCCTCCATCGAAAAGATTCATATTTGAAAATCAACAACACACAAATGGGCCTCAAGAAGAATAATGATTCACAAGAGCACCTCCTTTCAGAATATCTTCAACTCCCAGGTATCAAACTATATTTTTTTGTTTATGTTATGCATGTAATAATCTTGGACATAAAGCTATGAATTGCAGAGCTAACAGCAAGAACAATAACAACTTTGAGAGTCATACACAAAGGGGTTATTCAAGAAGACCTAGTGAAACACAAAGAAGAAGTTACAATAGGTTTGAATCTTTGAGCACTGAAGTGGAATGTTACGAATGTAACAATTTTGGACACGTGGCCAAAGATTGTAGAATGACAGTTTCTGCTAAAGAACCTCAACAAAATAACAACAGTCACAGAGAAGAACCTCATAAAACAACATGGATAAGAAAGCAAGATCATTATAGCAATGAAGAATGCACAATCTCTCTACAAGCTAATAAGAATAAACATGGTTGGTATGTTGACAGTGGGTGTTCAAAACACATGATAGGTGATAGAGACAAATTTCTTACATTGCAAAAGGAAAGAAATGGATCAGTCTCCTTCAGAAATGATAATTTAGCCAAAAACATTGGAGAAGGAATAGTCTGAACTGGGAACAAGAATGAAAAGGTGCAAACTGTTCTACTGGTATAACATATGAAACATAATATTCTAAGTGTGAGTCAAATGTGTGACCAAGGTCATAAAGTTACTTTCAATTCACAAAAGTGTGAGATAAGAAGAGAAGGTTTAGGGAAATTGGTCGGTACAACTGCAAGAACTTCAAACAACATATATGTGCTAAGTGAAATTGGAAATGAAAAGTGTTTTCTAGGAAAGGAAGATGAAAGTTGTCTATGGCACAAAATAATGGGTCACATGCATTTTGATAACCTTTTCAAAGTCAACAAAAGAGAAGCAGTCAGAGAAATGCCCCAGATCATGAAACTAACCAACACTTTATGCAAGCATTGTCAACAAGGAAAGAAAACAAAGACCAAGTTCAAATCAAAGGAATATTCAACAACAAGATCACTGGAAATTGTGCATACTGATCTAGTTGGACCAACTACAACAAAGTGCTTAAAAGGTGAGAGATACTTTATGTCATTAGTTGATGATTATACAAGAATGACTGCAGTTTGCTTTCTCAAGAACAAGTCAGAAGCTTTTGAAAACTTCAAGATCTACAAGGAAATAATTGAAAATGAGATGGACTTAAGAATCAAATGCTTGAGATATAATAATGGAGGAGAGTTCACTTCAAAGGAATTTATGGACTACTACAACAGTCATGGAATAAAAATGAAATTATCCTTTGCTAGGACAACTCAACAAAATGGAGTTGTTGAAAGAAAGAACATGACAGTACAAAAAATGGCTTGAACAATGCTAATGGATTCCAAATTGACAGAGATATTTTGGACAGAGGAAGTGCATACAACAGTTCACATTCAAAACAGAGTAATACTCATAAAGAACACTGATAAAACTCCCTACGAGCTATGGAAAGGAAGACCAACAAATGTGAAGCACTTCAGAGTTTTTGGAAGAAAATGCTACATCAAAAGAGAAGATGGTAGAATGGGAAAGTTAGACTCTTGTGTGGAAAAATGAGTAATTGTTGGTTACTAAAGTACAATGAAATGATACAAGTGTTACAATCTAATATTGAACAAAGTTGTGGAAAGCATCAACATAACAATTGATGAAACATGCAAACCATAATCAAAGGAAGAAGAAAGCAAATAAATGGATCAACTTTTGAAGATGAAGCAGAAGATGAAGTAGAAGAGGAAGATGAAGAGAATCTAATAGAAACATAAGAGAAAGTTCAAAAAGTATCTCCAAAGACACCTAGCAAACGAGTACAGAAGAATCATCCTTCAGATCAGATTATTGGAAACAAAGATGCAGGAGTTGAGACTAGAAGAAAAATATGTTCACCAGAACAAACACACCTAGTGCTCTTATCTACAATTGAACCAAACTATTTTGAAGAAGCAAAAAGGATGAATTTTGGAATTAGGCCATGAATGAAGAATTGTATCAAATAGAGAACAATGACACTTGGGAACAAGTTCCAAGACCAAAGAATAAGAATGTGATCGACACAAAGTCAATCTTCAGGAATAAATTGAATGAGGATGGACAGGTTACAAGGAACACAACTAGATTTTCATGTAAAGGATATGCACAGATTGAAGGAATCGACTTTGAAGAGACATTTTCCCCAGTTGCCAGAATGGAAGAAATCTGTTTTCCTTTAGCTTATGCATTCTCCAAAAATATTAAAGTGTATCATATGGACATAAAATCAACTTTTCTGAATGGGGAACTTGAAGAAAAAGTCTACATTGAAAAACTAGAAGGATTTCAGCTATCAGAGAACGCATATTATGTGTGTAAATTAAAGAAGGCCTTGCATGGTCTAAAACAGGCTCCTAGAGCATGGTACTCTAGACTGGATAAGTATCTATAGCAAGCAGGGTTCAGAAAAGGAAGTGCAGACAATAACCTCTACATCAAGGTAAGTCAAGGTAATATTTTATTAGTTGAAGTTTATGTTGATGATATTATTTTTGGTAATGATGATGATAGGTTAAGCCATAAATTTGAAAGAGATATGCAGAATGAATTTGAATTGTCATTACATGGAGAACTATATTTCTTTCTGAGAATTCAGATGCATCAAAGCAACCAAGGAATTTTTATTTCACAAACCAAGTATATCAGAGAAATTGTAAAGAAGTTTGGAATGGAAGATTTCAAGCCAGTTATCACTCCCATGCGGACCAATTGCAAGTTGAGCAAATATGCTGATTTGAAGTCTACAAATCAGAGGCAATACATGCCAATGATTGGCAGCCTACTATATGTGATAGCATCCAGACCAAATGTAATGTAGGTAGTTGGACAACTAGCATGATTTCAAACAAAACCAAAGGAATCACATGTGTTAGTAGTAAAGAGGGTTTTCAGATATCTCAAAGGAACAAAAGAGTTTAGATTATAGCATCCAAAAGAAAAATATCTATCACTAATTGCCAATACAAATGAAGATTTGGAAGGTTGTATTGATGACTGACAAAGCACCAGTGGAGCAGCATTCTACTTAGCTGAGTTTTTGGTATCATGGCTAAGCAAGAAATAATCATCAATATCTTTATCTACAGCCAAGGCAGAGTATATTTCAGCAGCATCATGTTGTACACAGGTTCTTTGGATGAAACAAACTCTGACATATATACAGGTTGAGTATTATGAGTGCATTCCAATCTATTGTGATAATACAAGCTCCATTAGTATCTCGAAGAAACCCGTGATGCACTCCAAGACGAATAACATTCCAGTCAAGTATCAATTTCTAGGGGAGTAGGTTGTATAAAAGAACATCAGAGTTGAGAATGTTGGCACAAAAGAACAAGTGACAGACATCTTCACAAAACCAGTTCGATGAGAAGCCTTTGAATGTCTTCGCCAGAGACTTGGAGTTATATCTACTCCAAAATGAATGATTTTTGAATTTTTATCTTATATGTCTTCGATTTACACGAGGAAGCACAATAAGAGGACATTTCAATTATGGGGAGCAACCCCGGATGGAAAGATACCTTTGCCATTGATGAAGAATGGGGAGAGATTTATCAGATGAAGAGGACAGAGGTAGAGGACATAGACATGGTTCCACAGAGAACATGAGTGATATGATTTCAGTGTTGCATCCGAGTATTTCCATCAATGTCAAAGGGGGATATTCTTGATTAAGGTTGGTTGTCATTAATGTCAACCCTTGAAGAAAGCCCCGCAGCACAGAGGTTTGGGTAATGAACCCAAGTTTTTTTAATGTAAATATGAATCATTATTTTCTTGTCATGGTTGATAATAAGTAAATATGGATGAAATTCAAAGTGGTCCCCTTATGGTCAAATCCCTCACGGGAAGACACTTTTCAGAGTGAGAGAACCCATGCTTAATGGTGGAATAATGAGATAAACGATAGTGAATTTTTCAATGAAACTATCCTAGATGTATAGTTATTGTCACGCCATTTCCAATGGTATGTGGAATGTCACATAACTCCTCAGAGTTAGAGAGTTATGGCCATATGAAGTTGGAGAACCCAAGTTTGGGTAACGGAACCAAGTTTGTTTCATGGATAATTGTATGAGTTTTTATATATTTGTAGGTAATAGTATTCTATATGGATAGTACATGTCATGCCATTTCTGGTGGTATCTGGAATGTCACATAACTCCTCACGGTTTGAGATTTATGGCCTTACGAAGTTGGAGGACCCTCATATGTTGGCTTGAACCCCCAAAAGGTCAAAGTAGTGGGTGAAATCATGAAGGTGGGTTACACTTTTGCTTGTTTTATGAGAAAAAAAACTGTATTTTCACTAGTTATTCAACTTCCGACATATAAAAGTATTTTTTTTATTTAGAATTTCACTTTACAGTAAAAACAAAACTTGTGAAGAATTGTGTTAGCTTTCCAATGACTATTTTTCAATTTTTTTTTATCATGATTTGATATGTCAATTTGACAATTGTTTAACAGTATGTTTCTTAAACATGAAATGAATGATAATGAGTTACTTATTTCTACAACAACGTATATATTATTAAACTTATGTTTTGAAGAAACAAAATATACTGCAACAATCTACAGAGACTATGTTTTATTATGACTATTTTTTTGAATTTAACGGATGAATATTATAATTTCTAGAATGTTTTGAAGTTGACCAAGATGAAAACGTTGTAGAGTTTAAATAAATGTTTTTCTACACCTTGTATCTATCTTAATTTTTACTTAAAACTAAAATTTAAATATACCCTTTTGAAAAGAACAATTTAAGGATTATGCATATATTTTTTTCAAATTTTTTCACTGTATATTTTTTGAGATACCGATATTTCATTTCACCGAAACATAATGTCTGCTGAAAATATTATGTAGTGAGTTTTTTTAAAAATTAAATAAAATTAGATAAAAATAAAGAAAATGAAAATAAATTATACGAATTGAAAGTAGATTCAATTTTGGAAATGCTAGTGTCATTTTCGAAACCAAATTCTCAATGTTTGTAGGAGTCTGCAAACTCTGAAGTTTGGTTATGCTTGGGGCATTTCTCTACTTTTGGTTTTCAGTTGCAATTTCATTTTTTCAGCCGAAAGACTAAAATCTAACAGAATCTGTCAAATTAAACGGTTTCCAGATCTTTTGGCCGAAAAACTAATTCTTTCGGCCGAAACACTGTCTAAAGAATTTCGACCGTCGGAAAATATGAAATGACACGTCGTATAAGTTTGAAAATATGAAACGACACATCGTTTAAGTTTTTTTCGCGCCAAATTGTATAAATAGGATTGAAACCGAACAAATTTAACACAATCCATCAAATGAACAAAAAGATATGAGCTCAAGGATAAGAATTTCAAAGCACTTCTATTACCGATTGCCACTATATTCTTTTCTTTTTTTCTTTATTCCCTCTGTTCCATAGGCTTAATCGAAGGATCGATATCGATACATGGTGGTTTTTTAAAACACTTAAACAAAGTTTCGAAGCATCTTTTTGGTTTTTGTTGAATAAGGTAAATGATGTTTGTTCAAGTTTTTATTTGAATAACAATTTATGGGTTGAAAGATAAATGTTGAGCATTTTTTCAAGGTGAAGTCTTTGTTGAACATATCTTTTACAGATAACTATAAAAATCATGGGAATCAAAAGTTTGTGCAAGAGAAAATATGATCGCACTTAAGATGATACTCACCAAATCGAGCAAAGGAAAGAGATTTATCGGAGAAAGAAACAAGAACGTGTGAATATTGAAGAAATAAACGATGATAATGTCAATAGAGATTTTCGACAAGAAGAAGTTCAACCAGGTATGCATGCATATATGATGATTAAGCACACAACACACATTGGGACTGCATTAAGAAAGTACAAAATTTAAAGTATAGAATTCAAATTAAGAATATTGTAAATAATATAGTTGATTGTAATTAGAATTTGATGTTTTTCAAAAAACATAAATAGATTTGTCTCATAATGTCAAAGAAGACGTTGAAACCGAAATTGAATCAGTAGACAAATCACCTATAGGTATGTGTACATAAATTTAGATTAATATAAGATAAACACTCAAGTATATATAATTTAGTGAATTTGTGTTTGGGTTATGTTTTTTAATATAAACTTTAAATTGAAATATGCAGGAGAATATATCAACATTGATGATGAAATATTAGAAAATGTTGATACTGACAAATTTGGAAAGAAAATAGCTAAGCATTATATAAGATATCGAACTAAGAATATATATAATACTTATTTCGAAGATGAATCAGTAACAACACAGGCTCAACTTTTACTTTCTCTATTGAAGTCAATAAAGTTAAAAGAAGCTACATCATTATTGGGTATTCAAAA
The DNA here is from genome assembly GCA_009831015.1 of Picea engelmannii. NCBI lineage: Eukaryota > Viridiplantae > Streptophyta > Pinopsida > Pinales > Pinaceae > Picea > Picea engelmannii. The sequence continues at coordinate 970,273 of ML782424.1, forward strand.
GTCGACAAAGGATACAAAGGTGCAACATAATGTCTTTAACAATATAACT
>ML782424.1:991587-1009822 GCA_009831015.1 Picea engelmannii
GATGTGAGAAGGGTTTGTTCGAACTTGTATGAAACTACTTTTTTTTATTAATATGAGAATCCCATTGGCCTTTTTTGGAGTGATCAATTCTGTTGTATGTGCATTTTCTTAGACTTCTTCCTATCACGTATTCTAGAATTCTTGTGAGATTGGTTTTATGAGCTATAGACTAATTTTGTGTTTCTCATATTATCTTACTTTTTATTTAAAATGCTTTCAATCATTGGATTTGATATTATAGTTTGTTTCTTAAATGACAGGCTATCATGCATTTGCATTGGGCTATCTAAAACTTATGTGTGTATAATTCTATAAACTATTTTTTGGTTATCATTGCATTTATTTCACTTATATCTTGTATCCATTGACTTGTTCTTTCCCTTGGTTGGGATTTATTTTTAGTTTAGGATTGCATTTKCATGCTACATAATTAGCTTGTAGAGTTAWTTTTTTTAAKTTTTTCATTTCATCAATTAGTAATAGTAAYTAGACCAAAATYGRAAGAATTTTGTATTATAAACATAGTAAAGTCTTTTCTTTYAGTGGAATTCCTATAGTTCATGAAGGGAATTTTCCTACATCATCGTAGCCATCTCTTCAAGTTCTGAAATTGYTTTTTACTTACAACCATGCGCAATAAAACATCCAAAAATAGTCTTATCAATTCAGTAACTAATTGCTAGTATTTTAATTCAATCTAGGGACTTAAACTAATGTAGTACAATACCTAATTACATGATAAACACAAAATATGTGGGATGCATTATAAAATAGAGCCATATACATCTGCAGATATAAAACAGAGCCATATATATCTGTGTATATAAAACAGAGCCAATATCTGCGTATATATTACACATAGATTAAAAACGAATATATTACTCATAGATTTAAAACGAATATATCTGCGGATATATATGTGGATATAAAACAGAGCCAACATATAGTTACGTATATAAAACAGAGCCATATATATTTGCGTATATAAAACAGAGCCATATATAAAACAAAGCCAATATATAAAACAGAGCCATATATAAAACGAATCTATAAAACAGAGCCAATATATATCTGCGTATATATATCTGCATATATATGGCTATGTTTTATATATCTGCGTATATATGGCTCTGTTTTATATATCTGCATATATAAAACAGAGCCATATATAAAATGAATATATAAAACAAAGCCAATATATAAAACAGAGCCGTATATAAAATAGAGCCATATATAAAACAGAGCCAATATCTGCGTATATATTACATATCGATTAAAAACGAATATATTCCTCATAGATTTAAAATAAATATATTACAAAGATTTAAAAAAAATATTACACAGGTTTAGAGACTTACCTCTTGCATATGCAACGACCTCCCGATGACCTCGGTTGCGCTCCCGTCGACTGCACTCACGACCTCTCGACGACCTTAGCAAACACCTCCCTACGCTCATGAAAACCTCCCTGCGCTCACGACAACCTCCCTGCGCTCACGTGACTGCTAACGAGGTCATGACAACCTCCCTGTGCTCACAACAACCTCCCTGTGCTCACGCAACTGCAAATGCTTACCACATGAAAATTTTGAAAAAAATTCTAACTTCAAAGTGTTGTTCATATATAAACCATCTTTCAGCCGAATAAATGTTCGACCGAAAAAAAGTTCGGCCGAACTATTTTTCGGCCAAAAAATAGTTCGGCCGAACCATTATTCGGTTCAAAACATATTGCCAGAAAAAAAATATCCGACCGACCAAATTTGTACATGCAAATCGAGGGGGCGGTTATTGCACCGTTCGATTTGACGTTTATGTTTTCGGCTAAAAAATAGTTCGGCCGACAAAAATATCTTTCGGCCAAAAATATTATTAGTTCGGTCGAAATAATGTTTTTCGGAATTTTGGAGACCTGATTGTCATGAAAGTGTAACCCACCTTCATGATTTCACCCTAGTCAAAGTGGTCTAAGAGCTTTTAGAAGGTAAATATTAAAGTGAAGTTATGAGTGTACTATAATTCAAAGTAAATACAAAATAAATTATTTAAATAATAAATTTAATGGAGAAATTAGAAGTGGGTTAACCCTAGAATAAATTAAATCAGCAAAGTGACCTAGAAGATGTTTATAAGGAAGCTACTTGGAGAGTATAAATAAGAGGCAAGGCTCTCTCATTTGAATTACACTTGAGCATATTAAATACATATAGGTGTATTAGGTAACCAAAGGATATCTAAGATGAATTTCTGAGGAAAGTGAAGAAAAGAAGGCTGGAATTCAAGGAAGGATAAATTCTTTTGATGATGCTTTCTAAGGTATGTTTTTTTCAGGCCATCTCACCATTTTTGCAATAACTTTTTTTCTAGAATGATTCAGACTGTGAAATTGATATGACATTGAGGAAACATATCCAAGTATCTGTGGTAAAAAAATCATCTTGTGGGTGCTTGTATTTTTTGAGTTTCACTCCGTGGAAAATAGGGTTTGTGGCTAGTCCTGAAACTAGTCAAAAATAAGTGTTTTAGGTAAAAAAGTCATAACTTCTTCATAACAGATCCAAATTCAGTAATACCAAATGTGTTGTTTATCGTATAGTTTTACTATGTTGTGTAACAGTTTCAGATCAATTCAATAAACATTATATGTGGGGTGGACTCTACAATGTTGCCCTCTAGAATAAGCCAAACATTAGCAAGGTGTGTCATTTTTCCCATAACTCCTTTTCTGAGAGGTTACAAGTAGTGACACCTGGAGGAATTTCACAAAATACACTGAAGAACATTGTATATCAGTTTCATATCTTTATTCATTACAGGTACACAGTTATGATTATTTCAAGTTTGGGTTGTTGACTAATCCAAAACTAGTCTTGTGAGACTAAAGAAACGTTTGATGAAAATGCTAGTCTCTTGTTATTAAATTTAAGGAATATTTGCAGGTATTGGATTATATACACCAGGTCTATTACAGAGTTACAAATCATATTTGGATGATGAGATTGATGAGGGATTTTGGTTGAGGTAATAGTTAGGTACATGCTTGAGACAAGTAGTTGATGAGTTGACACATACATGAGGTGCATAGTTGATGATGTTGGTACATATTGATGAGTACTTTACACATGATTGGTACATACTTGGTACATGATTGATGCACTTGTTTATGGTACATGTTGATTACATATTGTTTGGTACAGGTTGGTGCATGGTTGATGCACTTGTTTATGGTATAGGTTGATTACAGGTTGAGGTACAGGTTGATGCATGGTTTTTTCATGGTTCAGGTTTATTGGTACATGCTTACATCGGTATATATCATAGTGATAGTGTGACATTGGTTCCATCATTCTACTTTTACTTCATGGTGGTTGGACGGGGCAAGAACAAATGGTTGTATCCAACTTCCGATTGTAGTCGTATAAATTATGGGGTTGTAGCCTCCTTCTGGTTGTAGCCAGAGAATTGGAGAGTTGGAGCTTCCCTTAAGTTGTCGCGTGAGAAACTAGGGGTTTGGATCCTCCTTCTAGTTGCAACTAGAAAACAAAGGAAGTTGGTGCTTCCAATGAATGTAATTCTTCAAGACATATAAGAAAAAATATTCTGTGGTTTTCTCTCAATTTGGGTTTCCACGTAAAACATTGGTGTATTGTGTATGTATGTGATTGTTCATTTCTTATTGCTCATTATTGGATAATAATTCTACATTGATATAACACTTGGATTATTTGGAGAAAAATGATTATAATTATGCTATTATTGTTTCACCCCCCTCTTAGTAATCCAACAACCATGGTAATTTCTTAGAAAAAAATATTTATTAATTCACTGATAATCTGTAAATTTAAATCTTAATTGGATTCTTCTTTTAGAATCCAAATGATTAGCACAAGTACCATGATGAAAATAATAATTTATATCAACATACCATGAGTAGGAATGATTGGAGATAAAAGGAATTTCATAAGATAATATATCAAATTCATTTTCACACCTTACTTCATCTTTTCAAGTAAACAATCATTTGAGTCTTTTATTAGTTTGCATAATCCTTACTCGTGTACAATTTTCTGAGATTTAAGTTTTAAAATATTCATCCTTTTCAAATAAACAAAAACAATCATTTGACTCTTTTACTAGTTTTCATAATCCTTACCCTTTTACAATTTTATGAAATTTGAATTCTAAATCATATTCCTAAATTATTATCATCGTTTCCTCTCCATTATTCTTATTTTTGTTTTATGAACAAAAATATGCAAATAGGATATTAAGTCACAATCAAACTAGTTTAACATTTTAAAATATAGAATTTAAAGTGTCTAACAACCCTATATAAAACATAATCATTTTTATTTAATGGAAGCATATTTTAAATCAACACTTTATAGATTTGTATTGAAAAGTGAAATTGGATATTCACCTTATTTTTCATTCTTTTGAGTAAAAACAATGGCCAAAAATAATAAGATGCAAAAGTATAAGAAAATAATCCTTATCAAAATCAAGTTCCTATAGTCCTAATCTTCTGGAAGAAATCCTTTTAAACTTTTTTACATTTAAAAATAACATTGTACTTAATCATTTTCTGCAATGGTTTGACAATCTTACAAAATAATAGATTTTTGTTAGAAAAAGTTAACCTTTCTAAAAAAAATTACATTTGTTTCTTACTATGTGGAAGCATTAATTGTGAAATGGTTTTATGCTTTCAATATCAATTACAAATCCTTCTTTAGATTCAATGAAATAAGAAACATCTCACAATTAAACATGTCCAAATGATATCATATTGGCTTACCTCCTTGCATAAAAGATACTCACCACTAGAAACTCTTACCACAACCTATTATGCCCCCAAAAAAATCTCTTGAATTTATTGAATATAGTAGGAACTAGCTACTTCATGATCACTTCATGATCTATACTCCTTGTGGGTAGGGATATAAACCAATAGGTCATCCAAATCCACTATTACAAATTAATTTAAATAGGGACACAACTCATCATTCACCAAATCCATAAATGTAATTGTTGCATTACATAAAACAACAAAAGGTATGAGCAACCATTCACATATATATTTCCTTTTCTTGAAGGTGGTCTTGGAGATATGTTCAACTTTAACATGAACCTAGATTTATCTTGATTCAACATAGTGAAGTACTTGGCTTGTTGCAATCGATCAAACAATTCGTCAATCATATGTAGAGGGTACCAATTCTTGAGTGTGACCCTAGTCAAACCCCCTTATTCCATAAACATTTACCAAGTCCCATCCTTCTTGAGTACTATGATGATAACTGACACTAAAGGTGAAGTAATTCATTAAATTACTACTTGATCTAGCACTTGATGTAGTTGTTTCTTTGGTTAATATGATTCTAGAATATACTATCCATCCAACCCAATAATAATAATAATAATAACAATAATAATATAGGTGTATCGGGGCCTGGTAATGGGGATTCATGCAGAAACTTTATCTTATGCTCCATTTTCCGATAAGGTGGAGGGAATTTAGGGTCCTAAAACACTCCCCTATATACCTACAATAAATCCTCCAATTGTTGCTTCTTCTCTTTTGTACATCTTTGTAGGGATGCATTTACTCTTAAATATTCCTCCAATTCCTAAGGCTCTCTTAAGGAAATAAATGCATACTTCTTACTAGAAGTGATCAATTTTTTTCCTTACTAGAGAGGTAACTTTCCTTCGGGTGAACTTGATGATGTGTGACCTCCCATATTTGGTGAGATGGTACTTATTTTCTCTTTTCATAAATGTTTCATCCCATATATATATATATATATATATATATATATATATATTTCCAAACACTACATCAGGTACAAAAAAAGATTAAACATCTTAAAATGAAAAATATATATATATTAAAAATTCAGAATCAAAATGATAAATCTACAAAATAAATATTGTAAGAACTATCACATTTAATTGAAAAGAAATGTACAAATTAATATGGACAAAATTAAATATTCTTAATAAAATTAAATATTCTCAACAAAATTAAATTAAAAATTAAATTAAATTTGGACTTGAATAATTTCAAACTATATGAATAACAATAAAAAGGAAAAGAGAAAAAAAAAATTAAAACCAAAATCATTATCAACTTTATCTTATTCAATATGGGAAAAAATATATCACTTTAAATACATTGATAATTTAAAGACAAAGTAATCATTCAAAAACAATATAATACATGAGTAAAAGAGTGATTTTAATTGTTATGATTATAATAATCAAATTTCATGTGAATATATTTTTACAACTTATAACATATAAGTATGGTTTTTCTCACAATTTGCAGCCAAGTTAGATATTATAACAAGAATAAAAAAAACATAAAATTAATTAAAGAATTTAAAGAGAAATTTGATAAAAACACACAAATATAAATATGAAAAAAAAAAAAAATTAAAATAATGAGAAAAATCACTTGTAGATGTAATAGCTTGTAAATTATTTTAAAATTAAAAGTTTTTTTATTATATTTAAAAAAAAATTACCTAATTTTAAAATAATTTACAAACTATTACACCTACAACTGATTCCACTCAATTTTTTAAATTATATTTATATACACCAAAAACATAAACAAATTAAAATAAATTTAACAGATATGCTGTTGTTTCTATTTATTTATAAGTCAGATGCTGTTATTTCTATTTTAACAGATGGGTTATTTATATGTTAGATGGTGTTGTTTCTATTCGTTGAAGCATTATTATATTTTTGTATAACACCAAGTTAGCAACCTAAAACAAATCTACTTCTAAGTTGGAAAACTTTAAAATATCTAAACATTAAAAAATAATATAAAGATATTTTACCAATAATAATCTCCCCAAAAATAACAATAATTACATTCCAGAAATAATGGATTGATCAATATATTTTTCCTCAAATAATGAATTGATCAATATATTTTTCCTCTCCATTGATTGAAAAGCAAGAAAATAATCCAATAATCATACTATTACTTTAACCATGACCTTTTTTTATTATCCAAAGAGATTTAAAAAGAGTTTTCCAATTTACTTGACGTGTTACGCAGAATGTCAGATTTTATTTTTTCTGAGAGGGTTCCCTTGCCCCAACAGCTATTTTTCAAATACATAGTCTGTATGGGTCTTGACCCCGGGCACAGGTCTTAGAAGGAGACACTGGGGCGAGTGCCCAAAAATATATTTCATCAACTTGGCCATGTAACGATCCGCCTCGAACCCAAAAAGTAAAAAAAAAAATTGTTTAACCAGTAAAAAGGAAATGAAATTCCAACCCTGGCTCTGACAAATAAAAGTTTCCACAAAATTCACAAGTAGAGGAGCACGAAGTCCAAGTAACACCGATACAAAAATTACCGCTAGTAGGACGAATTCCAAGTAACACCGTTACCAGGTCACCAAGTAAGTCCTAAGTTAGCTTATGAATAAAAGGAATTGGAGAATTCGGTTCTGCTTACTACGTGTTACCTTCTGTAACGTCTCTCTGTCTTTTAAGCAATCTATGTTTCCTCGCCCACTGGTGAAATATATAAATTGGCACCTCAATATCAGATCCATTTCTAATAATAGGTTTTTAACGGTATTACTATTCTTAAGCATGGTTTTCTAATGCAGCAGATGCAGGGTCGGCTTTATCGCCGGGGTTAGATGCATCATCCACTCGAAATTTGTCTAATGATGCTAAGCCTGCGAGGGACCGGGAAGTGACCAACACTGGAATCCAATGGTCCCCCCGCGATCCGAATGTGGTCGAGGCGGGTTTCGAACCACGCGCTTCAAGTGATAGACCTCCCTCACCTGTAGATCTCGCGAGAGGACAGCAAGAACTGCCTACGACTCCAGGTATTTATATCACTATATATCACCAAGGAGTGGGGAAGCTCGCCGTAGACTCTTAAAATAATTTTAAAAAATAGCTCTCTGCACTTTGAAATGATGTTCGAAATCATTGAATGCACAGCATAGGTTGACAAAAGTTGAAACGCCCTGTTTGAAGTATTCAATGTCCACCAATGAATTCAATATTTAATGGCATATTTAATTTGTAACTTTGAAGTAAGCGATGGACTTAGAGAGTCAAAAGCATTTTGAATTTTCTTGATTAGGAAAAACACTGAAGAAGAGGTGAAAAATCCATTTGAATTTTTAAACTTTCAAGAAATATAGGGAAGTAGATTTTATATTCTAGGAGATTGTGATATTAGTTAGAGTATTCTGATTCACCACTTTTAATAGTGTATTGTTTTTGTTTTGATAGTGGTAGTTAAGTTTTGATTTTTTTTATGGTTATTAATTTTTTTGGGATATTTGTTTAAGATTTAGTGAGAAATTGTTAAGTTTGTAGATTTGAGTGATTATTTTTATATAATTAAGTGTTCTTGGATTTTTCAATATACTAAATTTATTTTTACATTTAAAAATAAATTTTAAAAAACAAATAATAATGATTTCTTACAAATTTATACTACAAAAAATACCAAAACGTAAACAAAAACATAAAGTAAACCAGTTAAACAACCCCATTTTAATTAATTAAGTGTAGATAACCAATAAAAACAATTTTACTTAATTAAGAAAAAAAATTATTTTTAAATTCAAAAATAAATAATAGTGATTTCTTACCCAAAAAAAATTATTTCAAAGCTTAAACCAATAACATAATTGAACACATAATTGAACCACTTAGACAACCCCATTTTAATAAAGTAAGTGTAGATAAGCAATAAAAACAATTTTACTTGATTAAGAGAAAAAATATATATAATTTTAATGACGTCTATGTCCCTTTTATTGGAATTGATGTTTTAATCATCTTTTTAATTACAAATTTCAATCTGATGGTCAACAATTAAAGATGCTGGCATATTCTTCTTCTTATACTCAAATGGATGAATGAGATTTAATCTTGATAAATTCCTTACATTTCTGAATACATCCCTTAAACATGTTTACTTTTTCACATTTACATAATCAAATTAAAAAATTACTGAATCACTATTTAATTGCCATGTTTAAATAATTAGAAAATACTATCACGCCTCACTACCTCAGACTCTTCATTGCCACCCATAACAGATCTGAAAAGTTGCCACGTTTTTATGGTTTTGAAGCGATCCATGGTCGGCTCAGTTGTTGGCGTTTAGCAAACATTATCATGCATCACTACCTCAGAGTACTCATTGCCACTGACAGCAGGTCTCAAATGTTGCCACGTTTTTATGGATTTGAAGCGATCCATGGTCGACTGCTGTCATTTTAATTCACTCGAGCCATGCCATGTTTTCCACCTCATGTCTGAGGAAACAAATATAGTATACCATTAGCATCCAGCGAGTATAGCATTTGCAACCAGCTCAGGAATCACATCTAGACAACTGGTTAGTTTGTCAAGTACACTCGGCTCCAGCCAGCATGCAGATGTGTGGCTAGGGTAAGAAACCTAGTGCTCTCCTTAAACTATTGCTTTTGCTTTAGGATTTCTTTATTTGTTTTTAACGTTAGGGAGTATTGGAGTTGCAGGTTCCACTCTCCAGTCCTCGGTGGAGGATGAAGGATTTCTAGCCGAACACCGACTTTACAAGCCTAAGAATTCAAAAACCGTGCTGCCCAGTGTAGGTTTTCATACCCTATTGATCATTACCAAATCTAATTATGATTTAGGCGAATTCTTAGTATTATGTTTGGTGTCACAATGCTTTTCCAGTTAGCTGCAATGGTATTCTTTTTATAATTTATTTAAATAATTTTCGATGTTTTCTATAAAACTTTGAAACATATACATTTAAAGTTTGGACTAATTCTGGTGTTGGCTTCTTGATTGCATCGATAATATATCCACTGGCCATAGAAGAAATGTGATTCGACTATATAAGGTAAGGAAATTAGGGAGAGTAGGTGCATCATCGCCCTTGCACAATCCAGGAGGAACAATAGAACGCAGGGGAACAAATTCACAACATCAGCCAATACTAAGCTCGCCTCGGGAAGACTTTACACCACACAGTCATGGATTAACACAGGGAAGGGGCAGAACAAAATCACCCCATTTCTTTTATCTACTAATACAGAGGAAAATAAAACTTGTTTTTCATAGGCATTAACATCGGTAACCAATTCATTATGTGAGGTCCTCAACAGCTAATTAGATGCAGTTTATTCCTCCCCCCCAACCCCTGGATCTAAGGCTGTGCATCATTACCCCCACATTACTTATCACAAGAGAACTTTTAGATAAAAATCAGTTGCAGCAGCTACGTTGGTACTTGCCGAGTAGAACATATATGACAGCCATTAAATCTAATCGCAACCAATAATTGATGCCAGCACATATCATAATGCATCCTATTCTACCAATTTAAAAAAAAAAAACCATACCATTGCCTAACTTTGTCCTCAGGTGCCGTCCGCGCCCTCCGTTGATGTCCCGCGCTACTTTCTGCTCCTACTCGCCGACCGTAGAGACCTCACTGGTACCTCCCAGCCAATCGCTAGGGGTACTCTGCTTCCTCCTTAGCCCCCCGAGCCGCAAAGGGGCCACACAAGATCCATAGATAAGACTAGCTTCTCCGCTCGCCTCCAAGGCGGAGCTACCACTCCAATACAGCTGAGAAATTCCCAACTCCTCACAAGCAAACAGTCAAGCCACAATCCGGCAGCATAACGTTACGCTAACCATTCATCCCCTTTTCCTCTAATTTCCCCTTCTTTTATAGAAATTTGAGACCAACCTACTTTCCTAAATCATTATTAATTTAAGTTTTATTGACAATCCTCTAAAAATTCTCTGCCGTCCAAGTGTCACTCATCCCCCACGTTTCTCCAAAATTTATTTTCTTTAAAAATATTAAAAGACTCATTTCCCTCACCCCCCTAAAGTCGCTCCTACTTTTACTCCTAGGGTTCCTAGATCCCCTCTCATGCTTTTAATAACTTTCCTAAAATGAAGTTGCTGATTTTTAGTAACTCCTTAATTGTTGATTCATTTTTGCTTTTTACCCTATGTCCCCTACTTTCCATTTTTAAGTTTCCTTTACTACAAGTTTCCTTATTTCTATTAATTGTTCCCTTCCCCCTATTTTTTTTCTAAAACCCAATAAGATAAATGCACTTATTAATCTTTTCATTGTATTTCTAAAATCCTAAATTTTATACTCCCACACTTTAGTAATTTTAATTCTTCTTTATAATTTAAAAACCATGGGTTTCAATTAATTTATCTCCCTCATTACTTTACCAGCCCCCCCTTAATTTAAGAGGCTTTAACTAAAACTTAGGAGGGTTTTGGTTTGCGTCCTTAGGTTTATTTTTGTAGGGTCTTCTCTTAAGGCTAATCAAAATTTTATTTTAGAGAGGTTTTAAATTTAGATTTAGATTTGAACTGGGCAACAATTAATCAGGGGAGTGGTTTTGAGAATTTCTTAAGGCGTTAAGGTCTTAGGGTCATCTAGGTTGTCTCATCATCATCATCAATGCGATGTGCCCTTCAGGTCGCACTATGTGCCCCAAGGGTGCCACTCGCCTGGTTTGCTCTTGTCGCACGCCATGCCCTTCAGGATGCACCACGTTCTCCAAGGGTGCCACTCGCCAACTTGTGTTTCTTTTGCGCGACGTGCCCTTCAGGATGCACCACGTGCTCCAAGGGTGCCACTCTCCGACTTGACTGATTGGTAGACATCTATAAGCCCTGGAGTCAACACTCCGCCAGGTGAACTTGTGGGAGACTAAGGGCTCTAAGGAATAAGGCCCCCGCCTTATTGCACGCCCCTTAGAATCATCGTGAGCGACTTTCGCAGTCTGCCCTCACGGCATCGTGGATCCTCTCGAACTAGGTAATCGTTAAACTACAGTTCGAGCCACGGCGGGAGTGCTAGTAGGCTGTGGCAGGGCTGCTGTCCACACCTCTCCCTCAACCTCTCTGGAAATCATGTGTGGCCCCTTTACTCCATATGTGAATCTGGTCGGAAAGATATCGTCAGCCTGCATCATCAACCATCGTGTCAGAACATGTCAACAACATATCATAAAATCAATATCATATCATCAAAACAAAGAAATATCACCATAAATGAATCAATCCAAATAGCACACTCCCTGACTCAATCCAGAGTCCAAGGGGGTTCCACCGATGCCTCTGCATCCTCTAGGTCATAACCCTGCACACTCAATAAAACTGAGTCAATAGAACCTATTTATATCAAAGAAGTAAAACATCATGTCACCTATCATAATGCATCATCATCAAGGATAAATGTTCTATCATCATAAAAATCCAGATCACTTGCGAGCAAGTGTCCTCAAAGAATAATTTTTCTAAGTGCGCCAGAGCGGGATGTTACATACACCCCCTCTTGGTCTAAACTTCGTCCCGAAGTTTGTCAGTATAAATGCCGAATAAATGTACCACAACAACATAAGTACCATAGTATCATAAGTCTATCTATCAAAGAAAAATGGAAACTATTGGTGCATATCATACAGCTCCTCCCAGGTCGTTGAGTGCGGACTATAACTGTCCCACTGGACCTTGACCTGATCTACCGTTCGACGTCGTAACTGTCGAACACGATGATCTAATATGAGGACCGGCTCAGTCGTGAGCGCTCCCTCGTCTGATACCTGCAAGGAACTCATGTCAATCACGTGCATAGGATCACTAATATAATGTCTCAAAATAGATACATGAAAAACATCGTGCATACGCTTCAAAGAATCAAGAAAGGCTAGTCGATAGGCCACATGCCTCTTTCTCTCCACAATCTCGAAAGGTCCCATGAACCTAGTTGAGAGTTTAGCTCCCTTTCCAAACTTGATCGAACTCTTATGCGATTTAACCCACAAGAAGACTCGATCGCCAACATCGTAACTACGGTCGACTCGGTGCGCATTGACATAACTCTTCTGTCGATCTTGCGCTTCTTTAATCCTTTGTATTATGGTTTGCATTTTCTCTTCTATTTCTTGGATCGCTTATGGTCCCACCAGGACCCTATGCTCAAGCCGATCCCAATTCAAGGACGTTCGACACGGTCTCCCATAAAGAAACTCAAAAGGCGCCATCTTAATGATGCTCTGGTAATTATTGTTATAATCGAATTCTACTAGAGGCAAGAATTCCTCCCAACGGTTTTGTTGGTCCATCACGTACATGTGCAACATGTCTTCCAAGGTTTGGTTCATTCGTTCCGTCTATCCGTCAGTCTCTGGGTGATACGCAATAATAAAGTTAAGTTGAGTTCCCAAGGCCTCTTGGAAACTCATCCAAAATCGTCCAGTAAACACCGATCCTCGATCGGATATAATCCTCTTAGGCACGCCATGCAGCCTCACAATCTCACCGATGAAAACTCTCGCTATATCAGGTGCCTGATACGTCATACGCACAGGAATAAAGTGAGCACTTTTCGTCAGAGTGTTTACTACTACAAAAATTGAGTCGTGTCTCCTTGCCATCAGTGGCAATCCAACAATAAAATCCATCGAAATAACTTCCCATTTCGATTCTGGAATGGCATGTGGTTGAAGTAATCCTGCTGGGTGTCTATGTTCAGCCTTTACCTGCTGACACTTGAGACATCTAGCCACAAAGTTGACTATGTCGGCCTTCATTCCCTTCCAGAAGAATAAGTGTTTAAGGTCTGCCCTCATCTTTGTGACTCCTGGGTGAGCCATGTAAACTACTCTATGAGCTTCGCTCAGGATCAACATCCTCAACTCGTCATTTGGCGGTACGTAAATCCGACCTCTAAACCTCAATAAACCATCCCTATCAAGTGAATATCCCTCGTATCATGGTACCATCATTGTGTTTTGTCCAATAAAATCCTCGACTTCTTTGTACTAGTCATCATCACATTGTAAGGTGAGAATCTTCTCACGTAGATTCGTCTGAAGAGGTAACACCGAAAATATGCATGGCCACCAACTCAAAGCATCTGCCACTCGGTTCATTGTTCCCTTTATGTAAGTAATCTCGAAGTCGTACTCGCTAAGCAATTTCGACCATCGTCGTTGTCGCGCGTTTAGGTCGCTTTGCGTGAAAATGTGTTGTAGTCCACAATGATCAGTCTTTAATTCAAATTTTCGTCCAACACGGTAGTGTCTCCAAACCTTCAAGGCATAAACGATGGCTAATAACTCCAAATCGTGCGTCACGTAATTCTCCCCATGCCTTCTCAGTTTTCTCAAAATGTAAGCAATCACTCGTCCGTCTTGCATCAAGACTTCGCCTAAACCTTCCTTGGATGCGTCGGTGCATACCAAGAAGTCTGTGTCCATGTTAGGGACCTTTAGTATCGGTGCAGTGGTCAACAACTCTTTAAGCCTTCGAAATGCTTCCTCGCATTTCTCGGTCCAAACAAACTTCTTGTTTTTCTTCTGCAATTCCATGATCGGATTTGCTATCTTCGAAAATCCCTCGACAAACTGTCGATAGTATCCTGCCAAACCCATAAAACTACCCACTTCTGTGACATTCATCAGCGCCAGCCATTCCATAATAGCCTCAACCTTGGCTGGATCCACGGCGATACCTTTGCTGGAGATGACATGCCCTAAGTAGTGAATCCTCGATTGATAAAAAGAGCATTTGGACAACTTCCCATATAATTTGTGTTCTCGTAAACATTGTAGTACCAAGCGCAAGTGCTCGTCATGCTCCTCCGTCGTCCGAGAGTAGATCAAAATATCGTCAATGAATACTTGGACGAACTTGTCCAAGTACTCGCAGAACACCCCGTTCATCAAGCTCATAAATACTCCTGGGGAATTTGTCAATCCAAATGGTAAAACAGTAAATTCGTAATGTCCAAATCTTGTCTTAAACGCGGTCTTAGGGACGTCATCCTCCTTGATCCGTAACTGGTGATACCCTGTTCGCAAATCGATCTTGGAGAACACCATCACACCCTTCACCTGATCAAAGAGATCGTCAATTATTGGTAAGGGATACTGATTCTTGATCGTAGCCTTGTTCAGTTGATGGTAGTCAATGCAAATCCTCCACGATCTGTCCTTCTTTCGAATGAAAATAACCGGAGCACCCCACGGGGACACACTAGGGCGTATCAGTCCCAGGTCTAACAACTCCTTTAGTTGCATTTTCATCTCTTGCAACTCCGGGGTCGACATCCGATAAGGCGTTCTTGCTATTGGTTCAGTCCCCGGTTTCANTGATGGTAGTCAATGCAAATCCTCCACGATCTGTCCTTCTTTCGAATGAAAATAACCGGACCACCCCACGGGGACACACTAGGGCGTATCAGTCCCAGGTCTAACAACTCCTTTAGTTGCATTTTCATCTCTTGCAACTCCGGGGTCGACATCCGATAAGGCGTTCTTGCTATTGGTTCAGTCCCCGGTTTCAGGTCTATGGTAAACTCCAATTCTCTTTCCGGCGGCATCCCAGGTAACTCCTATGGAAACACGTCCGCAAACTCCTTCACCACCGGAAGGTGTTCTAGACCTTCTGTTACTCCCTTTTCATTTAGTGCAAGGATCGCATAAATCTTGCACCCCTTGCGCATACTCTTCCACAATTGTAAGGAAGTGACGAACCTCAGGGATACTCCCTGGTTCCATCCTACAATTACCCGTCTTTGTCCTTCATGATTGATCAAGCTTAACCGTTTCGTCTTGCAGTTGAGTATCGCCTCATGCGATTCAAACCAATCCATACTGATCATGACGTCATAAGATCCTAATATCATGACGTACAAGTTGACCCTCATGAAAAACTCTCCTAGGTTAATGGCACAGCCCGTAACCTTTCCTCCAACCTTCTGTTTGGCTCCAGAAGCCATCTCTACAAAGCTAAACTCGTCCTGTTCGACTGCCTTTACCTTGATCCTCTTTAGCACCACACCAGAAATGAAACTCTCAGTAGCTCCTGGGTCTATCAAAATACTAAGGGTCTGGTCAGGGACAGTACATGTCGTCTTGAGCACAGTCGACTGGTGCTCTGCTTGGCGGTTATTCACCACTGCATGAATCCGATGGGCCTTGTCCATATCTCCCACTGTAGCTGGTCCGGCTAATCTGGACGCTCTGGTCCTTTCCACAGGACAATCGTACTGGCAGTGTGGCTCCCCACACATCCAACACCCCTTCTTCGGCCCAATAGTCCTGGTATCTGAAGTAGAAGATGACTGCCCACCAGCCCGGAACCCTGGTCTGTTCTGTTGAACAGGCCTAAACTACTGCTACTGCGGGCGATGCTGTTGTTGGTGCTGTGGTCCTCGATAAGGTGTCCGCTGCTGAGGTGGTGGTCGTCGAGGTGTAGTGAACGTGGATCCCTTCTGGAAACCACGATATCCCGGCGTATGTCTCGCCAGTGTTTGATGCTGCGGTGTACCAGTGGAACCCTACCCTGCTGGTCTCAAAGGAGTCCTAGTTTGACCCCCACTGTTAAGCTCCTCTTCCACTATGAGGGCCTTTTGGACAGCGTCGTACAAGGTTTGAGGCATCAAAATCCTAACCTTTGCACGCAGGCTGTCGTTAAGCCCAAACACGAACCTGTTGACCTTGAGCTTCTCTGTGTTAAGGTGCAGAGCATACCAGAGCAGTTCCATAAAACGTGCCTCGTACTCGGGCACCGTACGATCTCCCTGTCGTAAGGCGTTGAACTCATTGAGCTGATGCTCAATGAATTCCTCAGAAAGATACCACTCTCGGAACCGTTCCTCGAACAGTTCCCATGACACGTCTTCAACGGCCATGTTTAGCTGCGGCAAGAGCGTCTTCCACCATAGAAGAGTGCTCCCCTTAAGTTGAAAGACCTGCATGCGGACCTTCATGTTGGAGGTATAATCATGAAGTGCGAAGCACATCGCCATATTCTCCAACCATGCCTCAGCTGCTGCGTCGTCCGGGGCACCAAAGAACTCGGGAAATTTTACCTTCTCGAGTTCACGGTAAATGCTACCTGTAACGACCGGTGCGCGCGGTGAAACCTTAGCAGGTGTCGGTGCCCTCGCCTCATCTCTGTCCAATCGGCTGATCAGCGCCTCAGACATGCACTGAAAATATCTCATCATCTCCACGACATCGACAACTGCGATCTGCTCCTGTCCGAGAACCTGCTTGCCTCCCTAGGGTTTAGACCCCTCAGGCGTGGATGCTGCTGGAGGCATCCCGCCTCCTCCCCTAGCACCCCGTCGTCTACCTCCGTGGCATCCTCTAACCATGATTACCTGCACACACAGAGTCAACTCAATCAACAACAGAATAATCAAATATAATCATGTCAATGAAAGTCGTAGCGAATCCCAAGTCGCGTGTCGAACTGGCTCTGATACCATATGTAACAACCTCCTCATACGACAACAACTCTGAGAACAGGTGCAAATTTTTTTTGTTTAAGGTGTGTGCGCGCGTGTAGAAGTAACAAACACACTTGACTCTACGTCGCCACCTGACAACCAACAAGACGCAACCACGATGTTCAGCACAAGAAGACTGAAGGCACACCACGAGTAACTACAACAATATACGACCATAGGCATAAGGCGCACAACACAAACATTAATACATACTGGGGATGCACAGTAAGAACACAGAGGGAAGAATCCATGGAGTTAGAGTTACTATTTAGGTGCGCGTTAGAGTTAGGTGCGCGTGGCAAGAGGACTCCGACAACAAAACCCGAATTCAACATTAATTAAATGAACAACAACCCTCATTTAATAACTCCAAGTAATCTATTGTACTTAAATCAAGGTGATTACACCATATATGTTATTAATAACGATGAAAATTACAATAACACTACCATGAATTATTGAACACCTTCCATTTATCTCACATATCCGGGCCATGATCTTACACTTACAATACCTCGTATATGCTACATCCACAAAATTACAATGACCTTGCAAGATAAAAACATTTCGAAATTAATCATGAGGAGGTCACAATTCGATGTTATTTAGGATCATAACTTTCATTGTTAATGCATTAAGTAACCTCATATTTAGCCTCCTATTTATAAATAACCTCAATATATGAATAACCTCATGTGTATAAATACTTATAAAAATAAACTCATGTTTATAAATAACATGTGTATAAATATTCTAGGGTTTCTTCACTTTTTGACCTTATTCTAACCCTTAATAAACTTAAAATTATTATTATTTCTACCAAAACCTAATTTTCTCCTAAAACTAGGGTTTCACTCAACCAAGCGTATTTCCTTCACCCGCCTCATCACT
>ML782424.1:1010022-1044538 GCA_009831015.1 Picea engelmannii
TATTAAAACGGTCACATTTAAAAGTATCAAATTTAAAAAGACCATACATAATATAGCCATATATATATTTTATTTTTTTAAATGACAAAATTTAGAAGGACAATACTTAAAAATCACCCATTTTAAAAGCACCATATTTAAAAATAACATTATTAAAAATGATCGATATCTGAAATTAACAACATACAATGATAATATAAAATAACATCATATGTATGAATATCGTCCTATTCAAGGTAACGATATAACCTCAAATTAAATTGACAATATATATATATCTCTAACAGTAATTAAAATGGAAATATTCAAATGACGATATTTAAACATATCAAATTTTTAAAATGGCAATAAGTAAATTAACTATAAATTGTTTTTTTTATTGACAAAATTTAAAAAGGCCAATTATGATAACCCCAGTCCTATTAAAACGATTTTTCTTTTTCCAACTTTTTATTAGTGCATTTTAGTATACATATTATAATTGCATTTCGAAATTTGTGTTTTACCTTGTCAATAAATAACACAGGTGGCATTACAGCAACACGATTTAGAGAAACCATGCGTCTGCTCAGTAATCTACCAATATACCATTGTTACTGTATATTCCGGTAGCTTACCAATAGAATCACGATATATCTGCATTCTAGGGCAACCAAAAAGCAATTAAAAGTTTTTGTGTTGTTGTTTTTTTTTGTTTTTTTTGTTTTATATATTTCTTAGCCTCATCCATTCCGATTTTTTTTTTTAAAAGAAAAAAGGGATCTACACGATAAAGCTCAAGTGTAATTGATACAATAAGGACGCTGGTTGCAATTCTGAAAATAAAATAAAATAAACAGTTTAAAAACTTATACAAATTATTTCCGAACTTACATGAAGTTTTTATACGTGTCATTTCCAGAATTTACAACCTTATCACTACGAGGAACAAATGAAATCCACTTATTTTAATAATAAAAAGAATTTGATCACATCAACACGATTCCAAACTTTATTAATGATTTATGGTTGTTAGCTACTTTTGCCAAAAATTGGAGACAGGTGTAAACGCCAGTTGTATTGTTAACTCATCATTCTCATGGAATCCATGTCCAGCGTTCTCGTCGATTAAGGAACAAAATTACAAGAAATTGCAAACAATTACCGGGTTATAATTCAGCATATATCGAATTAAAAAGAGGGTCCCTTCCAGTGCTGTCTGACCATCCTTTTCCCTCGCTATTTATCTCCCTTAATTACTGATGAACGACATGCACATATATATGTATAAAAACGCACAACTTAAATTCGCTGGGATAAACAGTCAGCTGTTAGTATCTCTTGCCCGCTACGCCCGGCGTAAAGGAGGGCGACGAACCGTCTCTTCCCGATGAGGACAGCATACAGCCAGGTGCAAAAAGGACGAGGCAACACGATTACTGGTCAGTAAACATAGGCAAATGGCCAGGGGCGTAGGGCAGGCATGGATTACTTGAAATGATAACCACCGTAACCAATGGCTGTCTTACAATTCTACAGGGGTTATTCATACCTCATTACTCCATTTAAAGTAAATTAAACATGATCCAAGTAAATTTTAATTTAAATTTGGATCCATAAATTTTAATTATAAAACAGGTCCAGAAATTATGGCAGTAGGGAAGACGCCCAGGCAATCTAACCTCTGGGCCGTAGCAGAGAGTCAGGTCCTGTGCAGATGGGTTAAAGGAAGGGTGACGTGAATAACGTACCCATTGGTAAAAGAAGAAGGGTTCAAATTTTAAAGGTTTCCAACAGAAAACCGCAGGTGCAGGTGTAGGCACATCGACCAGAATGCAGGGTTCATGGATTCCGGGGTTAGAAAATGGCATGCCCACTACAGATGAACGCTGGCCAGGAAACAGGAAAGGGAATACGCAGAGTTGAGAGATGAAATGTGAGGCTCCTCTCCCCACCCATTCACCAAGAAACGACATCAAGACACAGAGGTCAAGGGTCGAGCTGTTGGGAAACCTCCACGCAACCCTCCAGAAGGAAAGAGGACGCACAGGCAAATTTTTTCCCAAGGATTTCAGCTAAACCAAAGGGTGGATTGTCAACACCCGGACTTCATGATGGCTGCTTCTAAGAGATTACAGAGATGCTATGGGGAGCGCCTAACAGGTTATGACCGGTTTTAAGAACAAAAGACATCATCGCCCTTGCACAATCTAGGAGGAACAATAGAACGCAGGGGAAGAAATTCACAGCATCAGCGAATACTGAGCTCGCCCGGGGAAGACTTTACACCACACAATCATGGATTAACGCAGGGAAGGGGCAGAACAGAATCACCCAATTTCTTTTATCTACTAATACAGAGGAAAATAGAACTTGTTTTTCAGAGGCATTAACATCAGTAACCAATTCATTATGTGAGGTCCTCAATAGCTAATTAGATGCAGTTTATTCCCCCCCCCCAACCCCTGTATCTAAGGTTGTGCATGATTAACCCCATATTACTTATCACAAGAGAACTTTTAGATAAAAATCAGTTGCAGCAGCTACGTTGTTACTTGCCGAGTAGAACATATATGACAACGATTAAATCTAATCGCAACCATAATTGATGCCAGCACATATCATAATTCATCCTATTCTACCAATTTAAAAAAAACAACCATACCGTTGCCTAACTTTGTCCTCAGGTGTCGTCCGCACGCTCCGTTGATGTCCCGTGCTCCTTTCCGCTCCTGCTCGCCGACCATAGAGACCTCACCGGTACCTCCCAGCCAATCGCTAGGGGTACTCTGCTTCCTCCTTAGCCCCCCGAGCCGCAAAGGGGCCACACAAGATCCAGAGATAAGACTAGCTTCTTCGCTCGCCTCCAAGGCAGAGCTACCACTCCAATACAACTGAGAAATTCCCAACTCCTCACAAGCAAACAATCAATCCACAATCCGACAGCATAATGTTACGCTAACCATTCATCCCCTTTTCCTCCAATTTCCCCTTCTTTTATAGAAATTTGAGACCCACCTACTTTCCTAAATCATTATTAATTTAATTTTTATTAACAATCCTCTAAAAATTCTCTGCCGTCCAAGTGTCACTCATCCCCCACGTTTCTCCAAAATTTATTTTCTTTAAAAATATTAAAAGACTCATTTCCCTCACCCCCTTAAAGTCGCTCCTACTTTTACTTCTAGGGTTCCTAGATCCCCTCTCATGCTTTTAATAACTTTCCTAAAATGAAGTTGTTGATTTTTAGTAACTCCTTAATTGTTGATTCCTTTTTTCTTTTTACCCTATGTCCCCTACTTTCCATTATTAAGTTTCCTTTACTACAAGTTTCCTTATTTCTATTAATTGTTCCCTTCCCTTTTTTTTTTCTAAAACCCAATAAGATAAATGCACTTATTAATCTTTTCATTGTATTTCTAAAATCTTAACTTTTATACTTCCACACTTTAATAATTTTAATTCTTCTTTATAATTTAAAAACCATGGGTTTCAATTAATTTATCTCCCTCATTACTTTACCCCCCCCCTTTAATTTAAGAGGCTTTAACTAAAACTTAGGAGGGTTTTGGTTTGCGTTCTTAGGTTTATGTTTGTAGGGTCTTCTCTTAAGGCTAATCAAAATTTTATTTTAGAGAGGTTTTAAATTTAGATTTAGATTTGAACTGGGCAATAATTAATCAGGGGAGTGGTTTTGAGAATTTCTTAAGGCGTTAAGGTCTTAGGGTCATCTAGGTTGTCTCATCATCATCATCAATGCAACGTGCCCTTCAGGATGCACTACGTGCTCCAAGGGTGCCACTCGTCTCGTTTGCTTCTGTTGCACGACGTGCCCTTCAAGATGCACCACGTGCTCCAAGGGTGCCACTCGCCAACTTGTGTTTCTTTTGCACGACGTGCCCTTCAGGATGCACCACGTGCTCCAAGGGTGCCCCTCGCTGACTTGACTGATTGGTAGACATCTATAACCCCTGGAGTCAACACTCCGCCAGGTGAACTTGTGGGAGACTAAGGGCTCTAAGGAATAAGGTTCCCGCCTTATTTCGCGCCTCTTAGAATCATCATGAGAGACTGTCACAGTCTGCCATCACGACATCGTGGATCCTCTCGAACTAGGTAATCGTTAACCTACAGTTCGAGCCAAGGCGGGAGTGCTAGTAGGCTGTGGCAGGGATGTTATCCACACCTCTCCCTCAACCTCTCTGGAAATCATGTGTGGCCCCTTTACTCCATATGTGAGTCTAGTCGGCAAGCTATCGTCAGCCTGCATCATCAGCCATCGTGTCAGAACATGTCAACAACATATCATAAAATCAATATCATATCATCAAAACAAATAAATATCACCATAAATGAATCAATCCAAATAGCACACTCCCTGACTCAATCGGGAGTCTAAGGGGGTTCCACCGATGCCTCTACATCCTCCAGTTCATAACCTTGCACACTCAATAAAACTGAGTCAATAGCACTTGTTTATATCAAAGAAGTAAAACATCTTGTCACCTATCATAACGCATCATCATCAAGGATAAATTTTCTATCATCATAAAAATTCAGATCACTTGCAAGCAAGTGTCCTCAAAGAATAAGTTTTCTAAGTGCGCCAGAGCGGGATGTTACAGATATGAGTAATAAAATACAATATTTTAGATTCTAGTAAAAGTTTGGATATGAGTATTAGAATATACTCTAAAGCTATATTTTTAATTTCTTTTTGCTAGTTGAATTGGGATTAGAAATTATTATAAATAAAAAACAATGGAAAATTCTATATATGGTAGCTATGGCCACACTTATTAGGTGAAATTAATATAATTAGTTTCCTATAAACTCTATTTGTTATTGTGTCTTGATAAACAAGTATGATGGTTACAACCATTATGGTTGTAGCTAGGGTTTTGGTTTAAGTTTGATGAATCGTGTATAATTGTTATTTTGTCTTGAGAAACAAGTATGATGGTCCTAACGTGTGGTTCTAACCATTATGGTTATAGTTAGGGTTTTGGCTTAAGTTGATGAATTGTGTATAATGATAATGGTGGAATGCATAAATCATTAAATAATTTTCATCACACATGTTAATTACAAAACCATACATATTGATCATTCATAATAAATGAAATCTATACGTCTTGATCATTCATAATAAAGGAAATAATTAAGATATTTCATTCTTGGGCGTGTAATAATAGAGATGAAATATTCATTGCATCTTTGTTTGGGTAAGTCCTCTCGATGCCAAATTGATATGCTACTTTTTGAATTGCATATTTTCCTTAAAATGATTTTTGGTTTGGACTTGTTCATAATGGATATAGAATATTGAGTGACCCATTTTATTGGTTTGGACTTGCTCATAATTGATATAGAATATTGAGTGACTCATTTTATTGAGTTCATAAAATTTCAATTTGTATTTTTAGAAAGAAATTGATCTACAAAGAGTTAGAAGGAATTATTACACAATGAATGAATAATTACTTTTAAGGAAATTACTTTCTCATGGTTATGTTAATGAAATTAATTTTCCATCTTACACGCTACCTAAATAAGAGTATTTAACTTTATATTAATAATCATAACCATGTACATAATATGCTTAGTTTTAATTGACAATGGATATAGTATCTCTTTTGATTATAATAACCATCTATGTGATATATTTTGCCTTATATGAAAGACCATAATGCATATCTATGCAATATGGATTTAGTATCTCTTTTGATTATAATAACCATCTATGTGATATATTTTTCCTTATATGAAAGACTGTAATGCATATCTATGCAATATGTTTATATGAAAGATTTTAATGCCTATGTATGGAATATGTTTGTCTTTATCAGCCACTAAGCATGTGGAAATTGGGTGCTTGTGGCGTAAATCACTGTGAATATATTTTTTCATTTGGTTTAGCATGAAATGATAGTATTCAATATTTCTGATGTGGTATTTAAATGAGAAAATAAATGGCTACTTCAGCCTAACAAAATATATGTATATTCTAAATTTGTATTCAATCAGAGATGTGATTCAACACAAGAGTTTTGTAAATATTTTTATACAGATATTAATCAAATCAATTGTGAACCTGACATACATTACATTTCATTTACAATATATATATATATATATATATACCAAAAGAATATGTCACTAACCAAAATCATCTTACATAAAAAAAATTGTATACAAAATTTTAATATGCTATCAAAAAAAAACAATACTCTTAAATACCGTGACTCACGATCGATGATAGGTGAAGCTGATCTTCAACTTGAAAAGACTTGCACAATGTCCTCCTTTCTCCCACC
The DNA here is from genome assembly GCA_009831015.1 of Picea engelmannii. Lineage (NCBI taxonomy): Eukaryota > Viridiplantae > Streptophyta > Pinopsida > Pinales > Pinaceae > Picea > Picea engelmannii. The sequence goes on from ML782424.1 coordinate 1,016,319, forward strand.
TGCTAATCTAGGGACTTCACTTGTACCTCCTAGCCACCTCTAGGGGCACTCTTCTCCCCCCTTAGTCGCAAAGGGACCACACACACAAATACCGATCTCAAGTAGCACAATATTGCCATCACATGGAGAGGCCTCCACCTCTAGCACAAGCTTGCAACCCAACTCATGCAAGAAAACTTAGTCAATCAGAATTTAAAGAACATCTCATTCATCAAGAAATATAAATATGGTAATTTCTTCTTTCTTACCATTCTTTTTATAAGAAAATTCACTTTGACACTTGTCCTATGATTCACAATTAACTAATTTTTTAATAATTAATTAAATATTATTCACGCCTAAAACATGTCACCCCTTACTCAAGTTTCAAATGTTAATTCTCTTTTTAATTTAAATAATTAAGCATTTTCCCTTACACTCCTCAAATAGATCCTAGAATTTCTCCTAGTTGTTGCTTAGTTCCCCAATTTCTCTTTTATTATATCCCCTAACTAAATTACAATTGGATTTTAATTGGGACTCTTCTCCTAGTTAGTATTTAGAGGTTGGTTATCTTAAAATACTACTCCATGTTTTCAACCCATTCTCTCATGAATATATTTTCTCTTAATTAAAATATTCTTTTTATTTATTCCATGCACACATTGTGCACATGTCTAGATTTGTATTCATATTCTCCCTTAGACCCAATCTTACCTTTTCTAGGGTTTTATTAATCCTAATGAATAAACTTAGATTTTAATATGTGCTCTTTCAAATTTAAGACAAATCATATAAAGTCATTTCTTTTTTCTATCAACTCTAATTAATTATTTTTATTTTCTAACAGGTCTAAGTACTCATTTTGTTTTCTAAGGTCTTCTAGATTTTTATTGACTCACAATTTGTTCATGATATGTGCCCTTCAAGACACACATTCATGCTCCAAGGGTGCCACTCGATATTGAATTAGTTCGAAATTTTTTCTGACATCCGGAGTCAATACTCCACTTGTCAAAATTTTGTGAGACTAAGGGCTTGTTGAGGAATACGGAATTCAACTTATTGCACACCCATGAGGGATCCTTGTGCGTGATTGTATCATTCTTTTGTCATGGCATCGTGAACCTATCAGAACACGGTAGTCGTTAACCTTTGGTTTTGGTCATGGTGGGAGTGCTAGTAGGTTATGACATAGATGCTACCACACCTCTCCCTTATCCATATGATATATGTGTATGACCCCTTTACTCCATATGTGAGTCAGATTAGCAAGCATCATCTTGCCTGCATCTACTAAAAAAGATAATGTCAATATATCATATATATCAAATCTATAACTAAAACATTATATAACAAATGCGTAAAAATAAATTACTCATAACCAAAGTAAATAGTCCACTCCCTGACTCAACACAGATTCCAAAGAAGTCAATCGATGTGGTCGAGACCATCATCATGTCACATTTCCTGCACACTCAATCATCATAATAGTTGTCAATTCTATACATCAGTATAATAACATATCATTTTCCAAAACACAATCATAGCATAAGCTTATAAATCAAAATAATAATCATAATATACCATGTTTTAAACTAGATCACTTGCTCACAAGTGTCCTAAAAAAATAAGTCAATGTATGAGCTATGATTCATGGAACTGGGTTATACATACACACCCTCTTATTTAAAACTTCATTCCAAAGTTTCTAGACTCTAATAAGTAATAGATGTAGTTGATAATAATCTATATTTCAAACTATCAAAATAAATAAGGAAACTATTAACACATATCATATGCATCCTCCCAAGTAACAAAATGTGTACTATAACTGTCCCACCTGACCTTGACCTCATCGAATATTCGACACCGTGGTTGTCTACTGCAATGGTTCAATATGAAAATTGGTTTTGCTATGAGATTCGCCTCGTTCGATACCAATCAAGTGAATACATTTTGATGAATATGAGATATAATGATGTAAATTTGAAACATGAAACATATCATGCATATGCCTCAAAGAATCAGGTAAGGCTAGTCGATAATCCATGGGTCCCTTATTTTTTACAACTTCAAAAGGCCCCACAAACCTTGAAGATATTTTATCTTCCTTACCAAACTTGATCAAACACATATGTGACTTCATTTGCAAAAATACTTTATCACCAATATCATAACTACGGTCTATATGATGCGCATTTGCATAACTATTTTGTTCGTATTGCACTTCCTTATTGTTTTTTCTTTTGGCTTGCATCTGATCTTTCATTTATTGAATCAGTTATGGTCCCACTAGGTTCCTATCTGTAACATCCTGCTCTTGCGCACACTGAGAAAACTTATTTTTTAGGACACTTTCTTGCAAGTTATCTGGATTATTATACTATTGCATGTTTGATTATTATTATGAGGCATTATGGATACAATGATATGTTATTTTCTGTATTTACATAGATATGTGCTATTGACTGGGTTCTCTTAAGTGTGCAGGACTTGGACCTCGAGGATGTTGAGGCATCGATGAAACCCCTTGGACTGCAGATCAAGTCAAGGAGTGGACTATTGGGGTTTGATTGTTGTTGATATGACATATGCACATTTGATTAGATGTTATGATGATTGATTTTATTTCTGACATTATTTGTTGATGATGTAGGCTAACAATAGCTTTCCTACCAAACTCACATATGGAGAAGAGGGGTCATGCATGACAACCAGAAACCCGAGGGAGAGGTGTGGAAATTTTTTTTTCCACAACCTACTAGCACTCCTCTCATGGCTCTAACTCTAGGTTAACAATTACCTAATTCGAGAAGAACCACGATGCCATGAGGGAACATTGGGATAGTCATTCACGATGATTCTAAGGGGCGTACAATAAGATAGGGTAATTATTCCTTAGAGGCCCTTAGTGTCCCACAAGATCACCTAATGGAGTATTGAATCCAGGGGTTTTTTATGTCTACCAAGTCATTCAAGAGGTGAATGGCACCCTTGGAGCACATAGTGCATATTGAAGGGCACATCTCGCAAGGAAAATTGAAAGAGACGAGTGGCACCCTTAGAGCATGTAGTGCATTCTGAAGGGCACTTAGTGCAAGGAAAACAAAAAAAGGTGAGTGGCACCCTTGGAACACCTAGTGCATCTTGAAGGGCACACCATTATTTCAACGGGTAAGTGAATAAACCTAGTCGAACTTAAAATGAATGACATGATAAGTAAGATTAAAAAAAAAAAAAAAATTCCCTAATAAAATGTCATCGATCCTAGGAAATTCAAATCTAGGTCTAAGTGATACTTGTGGTAAAAGATAATAATAATAACAATAATCATAATTAAACATGTGACGAAGAGGCGGTAAGAAATTCAATTAATTTATTAAAATCATATTACTTGGGAGATTCAATTTTTTTAAAAAGGGAATGCTTGTTTTTCTACATATGCTAATTAAAATTTGTTAATTAAAAAGATAAAGAGGAGGTTTTTCTACACTTACTAATTTATGCAATATAGGTTATGTTATGCCACATTCCCTAGTCCTGATAGGTTATGTTACGCCAAGGTTATTGTCATGCCTATCACCTGGGAATGGCATGATTCTTGATGAGGGGATCATGGCACGCCCTATTGGATAGAGGTGAATAATAACTTGGTCAGAGTCTGTGCTTCCCGTTGTGGGTGTTGTTTGATCATTGTAAGTCAATTGTTGGTGCTTGGGGTGTAACCCCTTCATGCGTTGGGTTTTACATGCCATAGAGGTTGTATTGACCAGTCATCGAGACTGTTGTGTCGAGTTTCTGGATGTTTTCCTTATCTTGTAAGCATTGTTATGTTATGCGTCCAGCGGGTAGTCTTTTCTATATTTTGATTTATGCATGTTTCACCTTGTTGATCATTGTGCTAGTGTGTGGAGTCGTCATTGTCTATTTCCTGATCTGCGTGCATGTGTTCATCATGAGATTGTGTGGTTCAACTATCGTTATCATTTCCTTCTTTCCTAAAAGAAAAAAAATTGCACATTTTTCTTTGCTTGCAGTCATAACAATTGGGGTCATTACCTATGGTATCAGAGGGGGGTTTAACTCGCGAGTTGGGATCAATACAGATTTCGTTGATGTGATTTTTGATTATAATGTTGGTAATTAAGTTGAATTGTATTCATGTAGGTAATCATGGCTACAATATGTCACAGAGGTAGACAACGAGGTGTTAGAGGAGGAGGCACGATGCCCCTAGTAGCATCCATGCCTAAGGGGTCTAACCCTTAGGGAGATAAATAGGTTGTCAGGCAGGAAAAAATAGTGTTGGGTGATGTGGTTGGTCTGATGAGGTATTTTCAGTGGATGCCTAAAGCATTGATCAACCATTTGGACAGAGATGAGGTGAGGGCTCCGACACCCCCTGAGGGTCCATCACGCGCTCTGGCTGGTACTGGTAGCATTTATCGTGAACTCAACAAGGTCAAATTTCCCAAGTTCTTTGGTGCCCTAGATGACACATTCGCCAAGGCATGGTTGGAGAATATGGCGATGTGATTTTCACTTCGCGACTATACCTCCAACATGAAGGTCCACATGGAAGTCTTTTAGCTAAAGGGGAGCACTCTTCTATGGTGGAAGACGCTCCTACAACAATTTAACATGGTTGTCGAAGACATGTCATGGGAACTATTTGAGGAATAGTTACGAGAGAGGTACCTATCAGAGGAATTCATTGAGCGTTAGCTCAATGCATTCAACACCTTAAGACAGGGAGGTCGTATGGTGCCCGATTATGAGGCCCATTTTATGGATTTTCTTCGATATGCTCTGCATATTAATACCGAGAAAAATAAGGTAAATAGGTTCTTGTTTAGCCTTAATGTCATCATACATGCAAAGGTTAGGATTATGATGCCTCACACCTTGCATGATGTCATCCAGAAGACCCTCATAGCAGAGGAGGAGATTATCAGCGTGGGTCAGACCAGAGCTCTAGTGAGACCGGTAGGACAGGTGTCATCTGGTGCACAGAAGCATCAGACACAAGCCAGACATACGCTGGGATATTGTGGCTTCCATAGAGGATCCACTTTCACTACATCTCGATGACCAATACCTTAGTAGCGAAMTCCTTACTGTGGATTAYAACATCARCAACAATGTYAACCACAACAACAAYAGTTTAGACATGTTCAAMAAAACAAACCAGGATTYCAGGACAGTGGGCCATCATCTTCTACTTTGGGTACCAGGAGTATTGGACCAAARAAGGGGTGTTGGACATGTGGGGATCCACACTACCAACGTGAATGCCCAATGGAGAAGAGAATAMCATCTCGATCATTCAGACCCACTATCATGGGAGACTTGGGCAAGGCCCATGAGATTCATGTAGCAATGAATAAAYGCCAAGCAGTGCACCAATCGACTGTGCTTGAGATGTCAGGTATCTTCATTGACTAGACCCTTATTATTTTGATAGATCCTAGTGAGACCGAGAGTTTCATTTCAGGTGTTGTGCTAAAGAGTATTAATCTAAAGGCAGTCGAAGAAGATGAGTTTATCTTTGTAGAGATGGCTTTGGGAGCCAAACAAAAGGTTGGAGGAAAGGTTACGGGTTGTACCCTTAACCTTGGAGAGTTTGTCATTAGGGCCAACTTGTACGTCATGATCTTAGGATCTTATGATGTTGTACGTCATGATCTTAGGATCTTATGATGTTGTGATTGGTATGGATTGGTTGGAATCACATGAGGTGATACTCAACTTTAATATGAAATGGTTGAGCTTGGTCAATGATTTGGGAAAAAGACACGTGATTGTAGGTCAGAACCAGGGAGTTTCCTTGAGGTTTATCTCTTCCTTTCAGCTATGAAAGAGCATGTGCAAGGGATATAATATTTATGTGATCCTTACGTTCAATGAGAAGGTAGTAGAGGAATGTATAAAACACCTTCCTATGGTGAGATATTTTGTGGACATTGTCCCAGAGGAGTTAACTGGGATGTTGTCGAAGAGGGAACTGAACCAATAGCGAGAATGCCTTATCGTATGTTGACCCCATAATTACATGAGTTGAGAATGCAACTGAAGGAGTTGTTGGATGTAGGAGTTATAATTCCTAGTGTGTCACCTTGGGGTGCACCTGTTATTTTCATGTGAAATAAGGATGGGTTGTCGAGATTCTGCATTGACTATCGTCAATTGAACAAGGAAACAATAAATAATCAGTATCCATCGTCAAGGATTGATGATCTTCTTGATCAAATGAAAGGTGTGACCGTATTTTCAAAGATCAACTTGAGATCATGGTATCACTAGTTATGGATCAGGGAGGATGACATCCCTAAGACTTCCTTTAAGATGTGGTTTGGACATTATCAGTTTGATGTTTTACCTTTTGGACTCAAAAACGCCCCAGGGTTATTTATGAGTTGGATGAATGGGGTGTTCAGTGAGGACTTGGACAAGTTCATCCAAGTATTCATTGACAATAATTTTACTTACTCTCAAACAATGGAGGAGCATGACGAGCACTTGTGCTTGGTACTACAGTGTCTGCGAGAGAACAAATTGTATGGGAAATTGTCTAAATGCTCATTTTACCAATTAAGGATTCACTACTTAGGGTATGTCATATTCAAAGAAGGTATCTCAGTGGATCTAGAAAAATTCAAAGCTATTATGGAATTTCTTGCATCGACGAATGTCCCTGAATTGCATAACTTCATGGGTTTAGCAGGATATTATCCACAGTTTGTCGAGGGATTTTCGAAGATAACAAATCTCATTACACAATTGCAGAAGAAGAATAAGAAGTTTGTTTGGACTGAGAAATGCGCAAAGGAATTTCAGAGGCTCAAGGATATGTTAACAATAGCACTGATACTAAAGGTCCCTGACATGGACACGAAGTTCTTGGTATGAACTGACTCATCCAAGGAAGGCTTAGGAAGAGTCTTGATGCAAGATGATCGAGTGATCGATTACATCTCAACGAAATTGAGAAGGCATGAGGAGAACTATGTGATGGACAATTTGGAGTTGTTAGCCATTTTTTACGCCTTGAGAGTTTGGAGACACTACCTTATTGGATAAAAATTTGAACTAAAAACAGATGATTGTGGACTACAACACATCTTTATGCAAAGCGACCTGAATGGGAAATAACGATGTTGGTTAGAATTTCTTAGTGAGTATGACTTCAAGATTAGTTACATAAACGGAACAATGAACAGAGTGGAAGATGCATTAAGTTAGAGACTAGGCATCTTTTCAGTGTTGCCACTTCAAAGAAATCTACGTGAAAAGATTCTAACTTTACAGCGTGACGATGACTGGTACAAAGAAGTCCAGGACTTTGTCATACAAAACACAATGATGGTACCAAGATCTGATGGATTTACATTTGAAGATGATGAATTATTCAGGTTTAAAAATCATATTTATGTACAACCAAATGACGAGTTGAGGATTTTGATCCTAAACGAGGCTCACATAGCAGTGTACATGGCTCACCGGGGAGTCCCAAATATGACGGTAGAACTTAAACCCTTATTCTTCTGGAAAGGGATGAAGGAACACATAGTCAATTATGTGACCTAATTTCTAGAATGTCAGCAGGTGAAGGTTGAACATAAACATCCGGCATGATTACTACAGCCTCATGCTATTCCAAAATCAAAATGGGAGGTCATTTCAATGGATTTCATTGTTGGGTTGCCACTGACGACAAGGAGAAACGACTCTATTTTTGTGGTAGTCGACACTCTGACTAAGAGTGCTCCTTTTATTCCTATACATATGATGTATCGGGAACGTGACATCGCTATAGTTTTCATCAGTGAGATTATGAGGCTGCATGGTGTTCCTAAGAGGATTATATCCGATCGAGGATCAGTGTTTATTGGACAATTTTGGACTAGTTTCCATGAGGCCTTGGAAACCCAAATTAACTTTAATACTGCGTATCACCTTGAGATAGATGGGCAGACTGAGTGAACAAAACAAGTCTTGAAATACATGTTGCACATGTATGTGATGAACCAACAGAAGCGTTGGGAAGAATTGTAGCCACTAGTAGATTTTGCTTATAACAACAGTTACCAAATGACCATTAAGATGGTGCCTTTAGAGTTTCTTTATGGGTGACCATGTTGAACGCCTTTGAGTTGGGATCAGCTTGAAGATAGGGTCCTGGTGGGACCAGAAGTGATCCAAGAAATGGAAGATCAAATGAAAACAATAAGACAAAGGATAAAAAAAGCACAGGATCGTCAGAAGAGTTATGTCGATGCGCGTCATGTCAACCATAGTTACGAAGTTGGTGATCGAGTCTTCTTGCGAGTAAAACTGCATAAGAAATCGATCAAGTTTGGAAATGGAAATAAACTCTCTCCCAGGTTCATGGGACCTTTCGAGATTATGGAGAGGAAGGGGCCCGTGGCCTATCGACTAGCCTTTCTTGATTCTTTGAGGCATATGCACGATGTTTTTCACGTATCTCTTTTGAGACATTATATTAGTGATCCTACACATGTAATTTGCATGAGTTCTTTGTCGGTATCGGATGAGGGGGAGCTCACGGTTGAGCCGATCGACATCCTGGATCATTGCATTCGACAGGTACGACATTGAATAGTAGATCAAGTCACGTTCTAGTGGAACAACTATAGTTCGCACTCCATGAGGCAGTAGAGAGAATACGCGCGCGACTTCTCCCTCGCGCTCCCCTGCTCTTAGGATTGATCACAATCCACTTCTGAGACGAAGTGGCTCTTTAGATCCCCTGCTGGAATCCTCTGCTAAAACCCGATCCACAGGTCCTTCATTCACCCTCACGGTTTTCTACACTTTAACGTGGTTGTCCCCCACTCAATATCGGGTTTCAGGGTTTCGTGCTTCCTACTGTGGAGACTCATTGCCCTCTCGAATCCCCGATCATCGATGAGCTCCTTGCCTGGACTTATCCCTCCTGGCTATGCCCTGGTCGATACAACCACCTCACAATACCGTAGCCTTTCCGTCAATCCTTCCGTCGGGGTTTCGGGCATTCTCATGCCACAATGCATATACCCTTTGTATCTGTGATCCTTCGATTCCCGATGCGCTCATCATGCACAAGCCCTCCTGGCTAGGATCCTGGCCTATACGACCTTGTCCCCGTGAGCACAACCTTACCTGAAATCATTTGTTGGGTATGGGGAACTGAGAGTGATGTGAGGGGGGGAGGGGCCATATGAGCTTCCACCTTCATGTGGTTGGCCCTATTCAGTAGAGAATAACCTATTCTCAAAATAAAGAGAATCTCATTAAGGTATGTGACAACTTAACTTTTTTCTAGAGTATTTTACATAACTAAATGCATGCTTATTTTCTTATTAATTATTTACTCATATAAAAAATTTATGTTTTATGATTCATGCAGGTCCTAGTGATGGAAATGCATCTCGTGGACAACTCTTATCAATTTGTATGGGATAATGGATCGGGCGAAAGGACAATGAAAAGGTAAGGGTTTTGAAGTGTTTTTAAAAGTAGGATTTATACTAGTAAAAGTTCGCAATCCTCATGAATATGTAGATATTGATATATATGACAAGTTCCATGTGGTGTTTTTATTGTCTAATGTATTTGTTATTGTCAAGTTATTTTTCAAATTTAATGTGTAGATATTGCATATATGCCAAGATCCATGTGGTGTTTTTATTGTCTAATTTATTTGTCCAATTTAATGTGTAGGTGGTTGTACAGTACATCAAGTGTACACTCTTTACCTAGCTCAAATTTCAACTATAAATCAAGAACCCTAAAGAGGTATTTTAAATATAATTTTTGTTTACTTGTAGTTTTTTTATAAAGAAGTATAACTATTTTAGAGAACCCCCATATACAAAGTCTTTATAGATATCCTCATTGTGGAAAGTAAATTAGAAAATATCCCTCACTTCATTCATTTCCTTAATCCTAACCTTATTTCTATCCCTAGTCCAAATTCTAGTTCCTATTAAACAATGCATGAAGCTAATCCCAATAATCTAGACCCCTCCTCTCATCCCACATGTTAGTGCAAGTATTATAAGGCTCCAAAGGACACTACTACAACATGCTTATTATTATAATAATAATTCACATCCAAATCCGTGTACATAGATGAGAAATCTCTTGATGATTCTAGGGTACATCAATATTTCAACACTTCTCCCCAACAAAAAATAGTCCCTATTCCAAACTCTATTGAAAAAGATCCCTCATTACTCATAATGACAAATGAAATTTATTCCCCTCTCTAAGTCTCCTTTTTACTCATAATTGTTAGATCAAAGACCAACTTGCCACTATAATCCTTGACTATTGTAACCAAAATAATCGCATTTTCCATCACTCCTCACCCCTCTCCTTATCATTGGGGCTTTGTACAATAGGATAGAACTCATATTCTCATTAATAAAATTTGTAGAGTCATCCTTGTCATAGGTATTTTTCAAGAGAATGTTGAATGCTATATATCTCCCCTTGATTACTCTAATTTACTCTTGAACATATCATATGAAAAACAATGAAATGCTTTATAAGATTTCCATTTAAATACCTATCAACTCTTTAAAGATAACAAAACCTATGAACTCATCTTTATTGCAATACCATTTCCATGTAATGATTTGACCAGGACATCCTATGTAAATATATTTCTCTCTTAGTTGTAACTCACATCCAACCATTTCATATGGTTTCACTTTCTCTCTTCCACACATTCCAAATGATACATTCTTGTCCTTCTACCCAATCAAAAACAATGAAATTCTTTATAATATGCTCATTGCATTACTTATCAACTCTATAAATATGACAAAAGCTATGAACTCACCTCTTGCAATACCTCTTACTTATAATGTTAAGACCCAACAAAACATAATATATAAATACCTTTCTCTCTCACTTTTACATCACATCAATCCATCTCATCTCATATGGATGCACTATCCCTCTTCCAAATTCTCTAAATAATACATTCTCATCCTTCCACCTGGGTGGACTCTCACTTTGCTATTCTCATTATAAATCCCAAACCTCCCCAATGATTTTTAACTCAATTTTTTTTTTCTACCACACAAGAATTAACAAAATACATATATGATCTATTATACCTAGTTCCATAACTTCTTTCCCTTGTCCTCTCTCTGGCTACAACAATGAGGTAGCTCCTTGTTCTTATATGTTTTCTCTTTTCCTTATCTTTCTATTATTTTTCAAAATCAACATTTTCTAACATTAAAAAGGTCCCATGTCTTAACACAATTTTATCAAGTTGAATGAAGCCCTGTTCCTATTGGGAGTTTTTTTGGGCTAGTTTAGACTTCCCATTATAAACTCTAGCCAGTTCTTACCTGGTAGCACCCAATTCTACCTAGTTCTCCCCTTGTCTTCTTCCTCTCCTAGTATTCCATGCTCTCCTACATACTCTTCCTCTTTTCCTAGTCTCTCAAATGCTTGGGGAAAGTATTGCCTCTCCTTCTTAGCTCTTCTTCCTTACACCCCTTTTTCTCCATTTTTATTTGGTCATAATATCGATGGATCCCTTATAGGTCATTATAACAAGAAATACCCTACTTGAGATATCCTCTACCTAGTTAGGATCAACTATCACTTCTTTGGTCAGTGTTCCAAGATGTCCCCCTTAATGGTCACATTCAATAGCTTGCAACTATGGATCCCCTCCCAATGGTGACATCATATCTTCCTTTTATTCGCTCTCCTTCACTGGTACCATCGGTATTTTTCACCTCTATGCTTGCATTCAACTTAGGTTGATGCATGCCGCCTCCTACGCTTGCATAAAATACCCCATTGATGTATGCCACCTTTCATTCTTGCACTAAATCTAGGCTATCATGTGTTTTTTTGTGCTTTTGATGACTCTAGATTACTAGTTTATGATGCCTATTATTCTCACACTCTCCAAATTATCATATGTCACATGGGACTCATGCTATGTCCTTGACTAGTGTATGGTGCCTTAATGACTACAAAAATCCTAGAACAATGAATATCATTTTTTATGCTCACCTCAACTCCAAGTTGCCATATGTTACATTTATTCTTGTGATAACGCTATATTACAATGTGTTTTCTCTCTCTCTCATGTTCACTCTTAGTCGTTTTATGTCAGCTCACACCTTTTTCAAATGTCATGCTAGTGTCATCAACTTCTTTCTCTTGCCTTTGTTAGAACTACCCTAACACCAAATCCTCCCATATTTATATTTTCATCTATCCTCCATCCTTTCCATAAGAGATCATGTTGCTAATCCTACCTCACTTGTGGTAAGATGCCAACCTCTGTGATGTAGGTATCTATCTAAACATGTTCCTACACCATCCTACCTCACATATAAGTAAGTGAAAGTATCTCCTTGTCACTCTTAATCTTATCAATGATTTTATAGTTGAGATATTATCCTTGTTAGACTCACTCATGGTTTACTTACATGTTCTAGTTATTGTTCTATTAATATAGTAATTAGAAATAGCTCATATATAATCTCCTAATTTAGCCATTGCATCATTTACATCATAGTTAGGATTATTTCTTTTTATTTCATTATTTACATTTCATAGTTTAATTTCTATCATTCTTATGAAGTGATTAAATTCGCGTGTTCCCCCATGTCAAAATTGTTTGTTTAACATGCAATGTTTGTCTACCAATCTTTCTTTCTGATTTGTCTTCTACTTGCCTAACATTACACTAATTCACATGGCACACCTTGTAATTTTACCTTACACTAATTTTCAAGGCATAGGGGTCTTCACATGTATGTCATGGGATACATAGGCCTAGTTTATGGAGGATTCCCTCAAAACAACAATGTATCTCATGTATATTGCAAAGACCCTCATATTACCCCTATATAATTTCTTGCATTGCTCATTCTTTGCATCTTGCTATTATTCGCATCTTATGGATAGAAGTTCCTATAATACGAGGTAAAATGTATAGAATCTCATATGTTCATAAATTATATAGCATTAATTCTTTGGTTACTAATTCTCTTAAATCCTCCCTAGCTCATTATAAATCCCTCTAGGATCACCATCAAGGCTTTGTCTAGTTTCTAGGACAAACAATGTTTTAAGGGGTAGCTTCATAAAAAACTCAATCTTATTTGCTATTGTCCCTATATTGTTATAAAATATATTAATGAAAATGGTTTCCATTACTATTTCCCTTCCTTGATAGACATCCATAGTATCATTTATGTCAATCATCTCAAGCTATATGAGCCATATATTCTAGAAGAGGAAGTTCAAGTATGCCACTTAGCAGATAGTATCCATACACTAGTGGACCTGCACACCTGCTACACTTGTCATCAATGAATTACTTCCTATCTTGTTGAATGCCAAGGTCACCATCCCACTCAGGACAAATCACTATCCTAATTTTTTTTCGAAAAGAACTTATTGCATTTTGTTGAGAAAGTAGAGACATTGTAATATGGCACTACCATATTACAATGTAATATGGGATTACCATATTACATTGTTATATGGGATTACCATATTACATTGTAATATGGTAATGCCATATTACATTGTAAGATGGTAATGCCACATTACAATGTAATATGGGATTACCATATTACATTGTAATATGGTAATGCCATATTACAATGTAATATGACATTACAATGTAATATGGTAATACCATATTACAATGTAATATAGTAATACCATATTACAATGTAATATGGTAATACCATATTACAATGTAATATGGTAATACCATATTACAATGTAATATGTCATTATCATATTATGTAATAAGGTATTACCATATTACATTGTAATATGGTATACCATATTACAATGTAATATGGTGATACCATATCTCGTGTAATTTTTTTTTAAACTTAAAGGACACGTCGCAATATCAACGATAGTTCGTCGGAGGTCAATTTTTATGTTGAACAACTGTGGCAATAACAACAAAATTTTGTCGCAAGTTCGTTGTACGATGCATAATGTTAACCTATGTTGATGGTGATGACACGTGGCGAGATAATTTCATCACTGTTTCCAAAAACACCATGTTTGTGGATATAGTGATGAAAAAAAGTCTTGGATTTCGTGGAAATTTTGATGGATAAGTGTGGCAATAGCAACGAAAAATCCTTGCAAATTTGGTCATATGTACTAGTGTCAGAATCGAAATGGGAGGTTATTTCGATGGATTTTATTATTGGATTTCCACTAAAAGCAAGGAGACATGACTCGACTTTTCTAGTAGTCAACACTCTCATGAAGAGTTCTCATTTTATTCCTGTGCATATGATGTATTAGGAACCTGACATAGCTAGGGTTTTCATTAGTGATATTGTGAGGCTTCATGGCATGCCTAACAGGATTATATTTGATCAAGGATCAATGTTTACTAGATGATTTTGGACTAGTTTCAAAGAGGCCTTAGGAACCCAACTTAACTTTAGTACTGTGTATCTGTAACACCCTCCTTGTTATGACAACAACTCTCTAACAGGTGCAATTTTTTTTTTATTTTTTTAAGGTGTGTGCGCACGTGTAAAAAGGAACATACACACTTGACTCTATGTCACCACCCGATGACTAACAAGACGCAACCATGAATATCACAACAAGAATACATAAGGCACACAACAAGTAACTGCAAGCGTTAACGACCATAGGCATAAGGAAGATTCCAGAATAGTAGATTTTACTATTTCTGCACAGGAAAGCAGGGCGTTTAATCTTAGTCCTCTGCTCCGGAGAGAGAGAAGGTCAGATAGGCTCCTAGCTGACTGCTCAGGCAGAAACTAGTAACCTGACGATGAACAAACGCAAGCAAGATGAACACAGCAAGACGACACACGATGTACCACAGTAACAACATGCATTTATTGACGATCAACGACAATAAGTAAGACTGACTACCCGCCCTTCCTACCCTACAATGGTTAGGACCTCCAAGACACATAAGCAATGCTCAAGCCCAGGTTCCCATCGATTTAAACCATTTAAGGTCTCAGGGCTGGCGACTGTTCTGAGGAAAATGGAGGTGTCTACATCCCGCCCGACACAAGCATACCAAGCACATGAAAGGTTTACCAACCCAATACCACATTACTTTTAAAGAACAACACCCTTCATTCACCAATTCAGAATAATTTTATTGTGCTTAATTCAAAAACATTCAACATATAAGTTCATCATTAATAATAAACCTTACAGTTCCGTTATCTTGAAATAATAAAGGCATTACATTTACATCACCTTAACCTTGCGAAAATAACATGCACCTTTATCAATATGTGATATCCATGAAAATACAACTACAATATCTTTTTCATAAAAGACAACACCATGGTATATTTTAATCAATAACCCTGCGAGTTATCCATCACATTAAAACTACCATATCTTTACCACAATTGGCGACACCCTTGTATATTTTTAATCAAGTAACCTTGCAAATATCCCTTACATTAAAACTACGTCATCTTTACCACAATTGCCATAACTTGAACACTAGAATTAACATGAGCATATTGTAAATTTATTTAAGAGCAATCCTAATTAAATGCCATCCATTACTAAGCAACTTTAATTGATAGTACATTCACATTTACTGAATCCCAATAAATTATGGTACTTAGTTCCAGGGGCCTTACATTTATGTCATTAGTAACAATAAATTATCCATATCATATGATAAAATTGCAACGTCATTACCTTTTAATACCATAGTTTCGCAATAAAAAAAAAACATAGTCACCCTATATCTATAGGTTATCCAACTCTAACTTTACATTTTCTTTTATGTTGCAGTGACCGTACCTTTACATAATCCAATTCTAATATTATATTGACACCACCTATCATTACAATAACTTTGCAATTAGAATAACAATGACATTTCTATTATATGTTATCTACACTAAAGTTACACTCTATATTATATTGGAAAAACAATACTCTTACTATACTCATTTATGTTTTCATAACATCAACAAAATTCTAGTACTATTTCACTAATATAACGATAACCTTACTTCCCTTTGTGGGTTATGATAACATTGCATCAGACTAAAAATAGCATTACCCATTTTATATCGCTAACACTACATTCTGTCTTATAATGCCAGAGAAATGTAAATATATTACAGTGGCCTAATGATTACATAATACAATCACCATACATTAGAGTATGCATCTCTTTACCAATCATAAAAACACTCACAAAATCCATAACAATCATCATTTAAGCTTGTTATATTCCCATGTCATTTCACCTGTAAATAACCTAAAATAACTCGCATCACATTCCACGAATTATCAAACATAAACAAACTGATGGCCGAGCACTACGCCAAGTATAGTAAGAAAGTTAGTAAGGAGATGGATAGGAATGCGTGCCAGGTATGGATGATCAACTTGTCAACTAGAGAAAAAGTAACTGTCGGAGTCAGGAGTCCACTCAAAATTCTCTGACCGTGTCTTAAAGGAAAAAATCCTTCCACCGCCGCAGGTCACGCTCTTGCAGAGGTAAGAGTAAATAAAATTTTAAATCGTAAACTGCAGGCAAAGGTCCAAATTAAACGTTGCTGGCAGGGGCTATTCTGGGGAATTCTTTTTATTTACTGCTGCAGAGGTGGTGAAATTTTATGAGTTTAAAACAGAAAGCCAGGTAGTAACTATCCCGAGTTGGCACAGTTTTGCCAGGATGGACTGGACATTGTTTACGACAGTGGCAGAGACAAATTCAAGGGTTTTGGCACCAATTGGAACCTCTGCGCTAGGCTCAAGAGAGGACATAATGTTGCTTCTGCTTCCCGAAGAAGGCCCACGTCAAGCATACTAGTGCAAATAAAGAACGGGATGGTGCAGATTGTGTCGCTTTGGAAAAGTTATAAGCACGAAGACCTTGATGGTTACACAAGTAACAACTTGCCAAAACTTAGAATTCTCGGAAGGGTATTCGGCACAGAGTCGTTTTCCAATAAAAATAGTGGTGTTGCACCTGTAAAGATGAAGGCTAGTTTACGCATTCCACCATTCAGGCTCCATGATTCATTAGTAAAAAAAGAACGACTGAAAACTACCAACTGAGTATGCGGGTATCGTCTGGTTGAAACGCAGGAAGTGTGCGTGTATCGTCTATTTGAAATGGAGGGAACCCCCAAGAATGCCCAGAAACTACAACAGCGTAAACAACCAGCACGATCTCTAAGAATATACAATGCGATGACTCCTCCGTGTCGTTATAGGTGAGATCAAGGTTGTTGCGACCATTCCAACAACACCCACCTAAACCGACCTGTGTTAAGATGTGAGGCAGGAAGAGAGGAAACTCCTCAGAGCCACTGGCATGGGTGCAACGCGCAGGAGGTAAATGGCTACCAGACAAAGGGATACAACGACCTAGTGAGGCTAGGTTAAATCATGTGGAGGGATAGGAACTCTGCCACAAATGCAGAGCCCACTCAACTCTGTCGAGAATGCATAACACTAAGGGACAAGTTAAAGGATTGAGCGCTAAAATAAACTAGAGATAAAAATCTATACTGGGTTATCGATCGAGGCAGAGTTGGGCGATGGAAACGTGGTTTGAAAACAACCTGGACTTGTACAAAAACTAAAAATCGTCTGAAGCTACATTCCTACAAGATTTATACCCAACTATCCTTGCAAAACAACGCTAGAATCATTTGAACCAAAATTTAAAAACACCAAAGTCTACCGCTAGTGATATAGCCTATCCAAGGGGAAAACTACATATATATCCAAAATAATTTATTATTTACTTCTAACAATTTACAGTCGAATACTCCGAACCCAGCATAATCATATTTCAATTCTCTTCTAGTAAATATGAACATACCGTGGCCTTTTCACCCGCGTCGAAGGACGTCCACATGCTCCGAGCCGCTCCCGCTCACCGACCGTCGAGACCTCACCGGTACCTCCCAGCCAATCGCTAGGGGTACTCTACTTCCCCCTTAGCCCCCTGAGCCACAAAGGGGCCACACAAATCCAAAAGGTATGCCTAGCTTCCTAGCTCACCTCGCAAGGCTGAGCTACCACTCCTAACCGAGTTGGAAAATCCCAACTCCTCACAAGAAAACAGTCCAGTCCAAATCCAACAGCGTAACGTTACCCTAATAACCCATCCCCCATCTTCCTCATCTACCTTTCTTTTATAGAGTTTTGAGACCCCCCCTTTCCCTATATCACATTTCATTTAAGTTTTAATGAAAACCCTCTAAAATTTCTTTGTCTTACAAGTGTCACTCATCCCCCACGTTTCTCCAAAATTATTTTCTTTACATTTATTAAAAGGCTCATTTCCCTATTTTTATTATTCCCTTTTTTTTTTTTTTTTTTTTTTTAAAACCAAAAAGGTAAATGTGCTAATTAATCTTTTCTTTTATTATTTATTTAATTATCTTTTGTTCTTTCACAAGTTAGGAAATAATTTCTTCTTTGCAAAATTTTAAAACCATTAGTTTTAATTTAATTCTTACATTCATTATTTACCCCAAGAAATTTATGAAGACCTAACTATTACTTAAGTGGGTTTTTGTTTGAATTTTTATTTTTATGCTAGGACCTTTTCCTTTAAGGTTACACTAAAATTTTTACCCTAGAAAAGTCTTAGGCTTAGGACTTAGATTTTGAGCTAGGCGACAATTGGTTAGGAAAGTTGTTTAAGGATTTCTTAAGGTGTTAATGTCTTAAGGCCATCTAGGTTTGTTCCTTCATCATCATCAACGCGACGTGCCCTTCAAGACACACTAGGTGCTCCAAGGGTGCTACTCACCTCGTTCGTTTATTTCGCGCAATGTGCCCTTCAGGATGTACCACATGCTCCAAGGGCGCCACTCACTTCTTGTGGTTCTTTTGCGTGATGTGCCCTTCAGGATGCACCACGTGCTCCAAGGGTGCCACTTGCCAAATTGACTAATTGGTAGACATCTATAACCCCTGGAGTAAACACTCCACCAGGTGAACTTGTGGGAGACTAAGGGCTCTAAGGAATAAGGCCCCGCCTTATTGTGCGCCCCTTAGAATCATCGTGAGCAACTGTCGTAGTCTGCCCTCATGACATCGTGGATCCTCTCGAACTAGGTAATTGTTAACCTATATTTTGAGCCACGACGGGAGTGCTAGTAGGCTGTGGCAGGGCTGCTATCCACACCTCTCCCTCAACCTCTCTGGAAATCATGTGTGGTCCCTTTAATCCATATGTGAGTCTGTTCGGCAAGCTATCGTCAGCCTGCATCATCAAAAACCATGTCAGAACATGTCAATCATCAAATCATCAAATCAATGAAATATCACAGTAAATAAATAAACCCAATTAGCACACTCCCTGACTCAATCCGGAGTCCAAGGGGTTCCATCGATGCCTCTGCATCATCATGGTCGAAAACCCTACACACTCAATAAAATTGAGTCAATAGCACCTATCTACATCAAATAGTAAAACATCATGTCGTCTATCATAACGCATCATAATCAAGTATAAATGGTTTAACATCAGAAAAGTCCAGATCACTTGCGAGAAAGTGTCCTCAAATAATAAGTTTTCTCAGTGCGCCAGAGCGGGATGTTACATACAACCCCTCTTGGTCTAAACTTCATCCCAAATTTTCTCAGTATAAATGACAAAATAAAAGTATCACAGTGTCATAAGTCTATCCATCAAACAAAAATGGAAACTGCTGGCGCATATCATATGCATCCTCCCAGGTTGCCGAGTGCGGACTATAACTGTCCCACTGGACCTTGACCTGATCTACCATTCGATGTCGTAACTATCGAACGCGATGATCTAATATGCGTACCGGCTCAGCCGTGAGCGCTCACTCATCTGAT
This sequence comes from Picea engelmannii, assembly GCA_009831015.1. Classification (NCBI taxonomy): domain Eukaryota; kingdom Viridiplantae; phylum Streptophyta; class Pinopsida; order Pinales; family Pinaceae; genus Picea; species Picea engelmannii. The sequence continues at coordinate 1,036,179 of ML782424.1, forward strand.
ACCTACAAGGAACTCATGTCATTCACGTGTGTAGTATCACTAATATAATGTCTCAAAATAGATACATGAAAAACATCGTGCATACGCCTCAAAAAATCAGGCAAGGCTAGTCGATAGGCCACGAGACCCTTTCTCTCCATGATATCGAAAGGTCCCATGAACCTAGGAGGGAGTTTATCTCCCTTTCCAAACTTGATCGAACTCTTATGCGGTTTAACCCGCAAGAAGACTCGATCGTCGACCTCATAACTATGGTCGACTCGGTGCACATTGGCATAACTCTTCTGTCGATCCTGTGCTTCTTTTATCCTTTGTCTTATGGTTTTCATTTTCTCTTCCATTTCTTGGATTGCTTCTGGTCCCACTAGGACCCTATCCTCAAGCTGATCCCAACTCAAGGGCATCCGACACGGTCGCCCATAAAGAAACTCAAAAGGTGCCATCTTAATGGTGCTCTGGTAACTGTTGTTGTAAGCGAACTCTATTAGAGGCAAGAATTCCTCCCAATGCTTTTGTTGGTCCATCACATACATGCGCAACATGTCTTCCAAGGTTTGGTTCATTCGTTCGGTCTGTCCGTCAGTCTTTCGGTGGTATGCAGTACTAAAATTGAGTTGGGTTCCCAAGGCCTCTTGAAAACTCATCCAAAATCATCTAGTAAACACCAATCCTCGATTGGATATAATCTTCTTAGGCACTCCATGCAGCCTCACAATCTCACTGATGAAAACTCTCGCTATGTCAGGTGCATGATACGTCGTACATACAGGAATAAAGTGAGCACTCTTCGTCAAAGCGTCTACTACTACAAAAATTGAGTCGTGTCTCCTTGCCGTCAGTGGCAATCCAACAATAAAATCCATTGAAATAACTTCCCATTTCAATTACGGAATGGCATGTGGTTGAAGTAATCCTGCCGAGTGTCTATGTTCATCCTTTTCCTGCTGACACTCTCGAAATACGGTCACATAGTTGACTATGTCAGCCTTCATTCCCTTCTAGAAGAATAAGGGTTTAAGGTCTGCCCTCATCTTCGTGACTCCTGGGTGAGACATGTAAACTGCTCTATGAGCCTCGCTCAGGATCAACATCCTCAACTCGTCATTTGGAAGTACGTAAATCCGACCTCTAAACCTCAATAACCCATCGCTATCAAAAGAAAATCCCTCATATCGTGGTACCATCATTGTGTTTTGTCCGATAAAATCCTCGACTTCTTTGTAGCAGTCATCATCACGCTGTAAGGTGAGAATCTTCTCACGTAGATTCGTTTGAAGAGGCAACACCGAAAATATGCATGGTCTCCGACTCAAAGCGTCAGCCACTCGGTTCACTGTTCCCTTTATGTAAGTAATCTCGAAGTCATACTCGCTAAGCAATTCCGACCAACGTCGTTGTCGTGCGTTCAGGTCACTTTGCATGAAAATGTGTTGCAGCCCACAATGATCAGTCTTTAATTCAAATTTTCATCCAACAAGGTAGTGTATCCAAACCTTCAAGGCATATACGATGGATAATAACTCCAAATCGTGCGTCGTGTAGTTCTCCTCATGGATTCTCAGCTTCCTCGAAATGTAAGCAATCACTCGTCCGTCTTGCATCAAGACTCCGCCTAAACCTTCCTTGGACGCGTCAGTGCATACCAAGAAGTTTGCATCCATGTCATGGACCCTTAGTATCGGCGTTGTTGTCAACAACTCTTTAAGCCTCCGAAATGCTTCCACGCATTTCTCCATCCAGACAAACTTCTTGTTTTTCTTCTGTAATTCCGTGATTGGATTTGCTATCTTCAAAAATCCCTCGACAAACCATCGATAGTATCCTGCTAAACCCATAAAACTATGCACTTCTATGACATTCGTCGGTGCAGGATATTCCATAATAGCCTCAACCTTGGCTGGATCCACGGCGATACCTTCGCCAAAGATGACATGCCCTAAGTAGTGAATCCTCGATTGATAAAAAGAGAATTTGGACAACTTCCCATACAATTTTTGCTCTCATAGACACTGTAGTACCAAGAGAAAGTGCTCGTCATGCTCTTCCATCGTCCGAGAGTAAATCAAGATATTGTCAATGAATACTTGGATGAACTTGTCCAAGTACTCGTGGAACACCCTGTTCATCAAACTCATGAATACCCCTGGGGCGTTTGTCAATCCAAATGGTAAACCAGTAAACTTGTAATGTCCAAATGTCATCTTAAAGGCGGTCTTAGGGACATCATCCTCCTTGATCCGTAACTGGTGATACCCTGATCGCAAATCGATCTTGGAGAACACCGTCGCACCCTTCATTTGATCGAACAGATCATCAATTCTTGGTAAGGGATATTGATTCTTGATTGTGGCCTTGTTCAGTTGACGGTAGTCAATGCAAATCCTCCACGATCCATCCATATTTTGAATGAAAATGACCGGTGCACCCCACGGTGACACACTAGGGCGTATCAGTCCCAGGTCCAGCAACTCCTTCAGTTGCATTTTCAACTCTTGAAAATTCGGGGTCGACATCCGATAAGGCGTTCTTACTATCGGTTCCGTCCCTGGTTTCAGGTCTATAGTAAACTCCAGTTCCCTTTCAGGCAGCATCCCAGGCAACTCCTCTGGAAATACGTCCGTAAACTCCTTCACCACCGGAAGGTGTTCTAGACCTTCCACTACTCCCTTCTCGTTTAGCGCGAGGATCGCATAAAGTTTTCACCCCTTGCGCATACTCTTTCGTAACTGTAAGGAAGAGACGAACTGCAGGGAAACTCCTTGGTTTCGTCCTACAATCACACATCTCTGTCCTTCCTCATCAACTAAGCTCAACCGTTTCATCTTACAGTTGAGTATCACCTCATGCGATTCCAACCAATCCATACCAATCATGACGTCATAAGATCCTAAGATCATGACGTACAAGTTGAACCTCGTGACAAATTCTCTCAGGTTAAGGGCACAACCCGTAAGCTTTCCTCCAACCTTCTGTTTGGCTCCCGAATCCATCTCCACGAAGCTAAACTCATCCTGTTTGACAGCCTTTACCTTAATCCTTTTTAGCACTACACTAGAAATGAAACTCTCAGTAGCACCTAGGTCTATCCAAATACTAAGGGTCTGGTCAGCGACAGTACCTGTCGTCTCGAGCATGGTCGACTGGTGCTCTGCCTAGTGGTTATTCACCGCTGCATGAATCCGATGGGCCTTACCCATATCTCCCCCTATAGTGGGTCCAGTTGATTCGGATGCCCTGGTCCTCTCCACAGGACACTCGCGCTAGTAGTGTGGCTCCCCACACGTCCAACACCCCTTCTTCGGCCCAGTAGTCCTGGTACCCGAAGTAGAAGATGACTACCCATCGGCCTGAAACCCTAGTCTGTTCTGCTGAATAGGCCTAAACTACTGCTGCTGCGAGAGATGCTACTGCGGGTGCTATGGTCCTTGATAAGGTGTCCGCTACTGAGGCAGTGGTCGTCAGGGTGTTGCAAAAGTGGATCCCCTATGGAAGCCACGATATCCCGGCGTATGTCTCGCTGGTGTCTGATGTTGCGGTGTACCAGATGAACCCTACCCAGTTGGTGTCGCTGGAGTCCTGGTTTGACCCCCACTGATAAGCTCCTCCTCTGCTATGAGGGCCTTTTGGAGAGCATCGTGCAAGGTTTGAGGCATCAAGATCCTAACCTTTGCATGCAGGCTGTCGTTAAGGCCAAACAAGAACCTGTTGACTTTGAGCTTCTCAGTGTTAAGGTGCGGAGCATACCAGAGCAGCTCCATAAAACGTGCCTCGTACTCGGGCACCGTACGACCTCCCTGTCGTAATGCGTTGAACTCATTGAGCTGATGCTCAATGAATTCCTCTAAAAGGTACCTCTCCCGGAACTATTCCTCGAACAATTCCCATGACACGTCTTCGATGACCATGTTTAGCTGCGGTAGGAGTGTCTTCCACCATAGAAGAGCGCTCCCCTTTAGTTGAAAGAACGCCATGCGGACCTTCATGTTGGAGGTATAATCGCGAAGTGCGAAGCACATTGCCATTTTCTCCAACCATGCCTCGATGGAGGCGCTATCTGGGGCACCAAAGAACTCGGGAAATTTTACCTTCTCGAGTTCACGGTGGATGCTACCTGTACGGTCGGTGCGCAGGGTGGAACCTCAGCGGGTGTCAGTGCCCTAGCCTCATCTCTGTCCAATCGGTTGATCAGTGCCTTAGACATGCGCTGAAAGGACCTCATCATCTCGACCACGTCTCTAACTGCTATCTGCTCCGGTCTGAGAACCTTCTCGCCTCCCTGGGGGTTAGACCCCTCAGGTGTGGATGCTACTGGAGGCGTCGCGCCTCCTCCCCTACCACCCCGTCGTCTACCTCCGCGGCGTCCTCTAACCATGATTACTTTCATGCACACAATCAACTTGATCAGCAATAGTATAATAAAATCAACTCATGTCAATGAAATCCGTAGCGAATCCCAAGTCATGGGTCGAACCGGCTTTGATGCCATATGTAACACCCTCCTTGTTACGACAACAACTCTCTAATAGGTGCAATTTTTTTTATTTTTTTTAAGGTGTGTGCGCGCGTGTAAAAAGGAACATACACACTTGACTCTATGTCGCCACTCGACGACTAACAAGATGCAACCATGAAGATCACAACAAGAAAACATAAGGCACACAAAAAGTAAATGCAAGCGTTAATGACCATAGGCATAAGGAACATTCTAGAATAGTAGATTTTACTATTTTTGCACAGGAAAGCAGGGTGTTTAATCTTAGTCGTCTGCTCCGGAGAGAGAGAAGTTCAGATAGGCTCCTGGCCGACTGCTCAGGCAGAAACTAGTAACGCGACGATGAACAAACACAAGCAAGATGAACACAGTAAGGCGACACACGACGTACCATAGTAACAACATGCGTTTAACAACGATCAACGACAATAAGTAAGACTAACTACTCGCCCTTCCTACCCTGCAATGGTTAGGACCTCCAAGACACATAAGCAATGCTCAAGCCCAGGTTCCCATCGATTTTAACCATTTAAGGTCTCAAGGTTGGTGACTGTTCTAAGGAACATGGAGGTGTCTACATCCCGCTCGACACAAGAAGACCAAGCACACGAAAGGTTTACCAACCCAGTACCACATTACTTTTAAAGAACAACACCCTTCATTCACCAATTCAAAATAATTTTACTGTGCTTAATTCAAGAACATTCAACATATAAGTTCAGCATTAATAATAAACCTTACAATTCCATTATCTTGAAATAATAAACGCATTACATTTACATCACCTTAACCTTGCTAAAATAACATGCACCTTTATCAATATGTGATATCCATGAAATTACAACTACAATATCTTTTTCATAAAAGACAACACCATGGTATATTTTAATCAATAACCCTACGAGTTATCCATCACATTAAAACTACCATATCTTTACCACAATTGGCGACACCCTTGTATATTTTTAATCAAGTAACCTTGCAAATATCCCTTACATTAAAACTACCTCATCTTTACCACAATTGCCATAACTTGAACACTAGCATTAACATGAGCATATTGTAAATTTATTTAATAGCAATCCTAATTAAATGACATCCATTACTAAGCAACTTTAATTGATAGTACATTCCCATTTACTGAATCCCAATAAATTATGGTACTTAGTTCCAGGGGCCTTATATTTATGTCATTAGTCACAATAAATTATCCATAGCATATGATAAAATTGCAATGTCATTACCTTTTAATACCATAGTTTTGCAATAAAAAAAAAACATAGTCACCCTATATCTATAGGTTATCCAACTCTAACTTTACATTTTCTTTTATGTTGCAGTGACCGTACCTTTACATAATCCAATTCTAATATTATATTTACACCACCTATCATTACAATAACTTTGCAATTAGAATAACAATGAAATTTCTATTATATGTTATCTACACTAAAGTTACACTCTATATTATATTGGAAAAACAATACTCTTACTATATTCATTTGTGTTTTCATAACATCAAAAAAATTCCAGGACTATTTCACTAATATAACGATAACCTTACTTCCCTTTGTGGGTTATGATAACATTGCATCAGACTAAAAATTGCATTACCCATTTTATATGGCTAACACTACATTCTGTCTTATAATTCCAGAGAAATATAAATCTATTATAGTGTCCTAATGATTACATAATACAATCACCATACATTAAAGTATGTATATCTTTACCAATCATAACAACACTCACAAAATCCATAACAATCATCATTTAAGCTTGTTATATTCCCATGTCATTTCACCTGTAAATACCCTAAAATAATCTGCATCACATTCCACAAATTATCAAACATAAACGAACTGGTGGCCCAACACTACGCCAAGTATAGTAAGAAAGTTAGCAAGGAGATGGCTGGGAATGCGTGCCAGGTATGGATGATCAACTTGTCAACTAGAAAAAAAAAGTAATTGTCGGAGTTAGGAGTCCACTCAAAATTCTTTGACCGCGTCTTAAAGGAAAAAATCCTTCCACCATTGCAGGTCGCGCTCTTGCAGAGGTAAGAGTAAATAAAATTTTAAATCGTAAACTGCAGGCGAAGGTCCAGATTAAACGCTGCCGGCAGGGGCTATTCTGGGGAATTCTTTTTATTTACTGTCGCAGAGGCAGTGAAATTTTATGAGTTTAAAACAGAAATCCAGGTAGTAACTATCCCGAGTTGGCACAGTTTTGCCAGGACGGACTGGATATTGTTTACGACAGTGGCATAGACAAATTCAAGGGTTTTGGCACCAATTGGAACCTCTGCGCTAGGCTCAAGAGAGGACATAATGCTGCTTCTGCTTCTCAAAGAAGGCCCACGTCAAGCATACTAGTGAAAATAAAGAACGGGATAGTGTAGATTATGTCCCTTTGGAAAAGTTATAAGCACGAAGAGCTTGATGGTTATGCAAGTAACAACTTGCCAAAACTTAGAATTCTCGGAAGGGTAATCGTTACAAAGTCATTTGCCAATAAAAATAGTGGTACTGCACTTGTAAAGATGAAGGCTAGTTTACGCATTCCACCATTCGGGCTCCATGATTCATTAGTAAAAAAAAACGACCGAAAACTGCCAACTGAGTATGTGGGTATCGTCTGGTTGAAACGCAAGAAGTGTGCATGTATCATCTATTTGAAATGGAGGGAACCCCCAAGAATGCCCAAAAACTACAAGAGCATAAATAGCCAGCACGATCTCTGAGAATATACAATGCAATGACTCCTCCGTGCCATTATAGGTGAGATCAAGGCTGCTGCGACCATTCGAACAACGCCCACCTAAACCGACATGTGTTAAGACGTGAGATGGGAAGAGAGGAAACTCCTCGGAGCCACTGGCATGGGTGCAACGCGCAGGAGGTAAATGGTTACCAGACACAGGGATACAACGACCTGGTGAGGCTAGGTTAAATCATGCCGAGGGATAGGAACTCCCCCACAAACGCAGAGCCCACTCAAATCTGTCGAGAATGCATAACACTAAGGGACAAGTTAAAGGATTGAGCGCTAAAATAAACTAGAGATAAAAATATGTACTAGGTTACCGATCGAGGCAGGGTTGGGCGATGGCAACGTGGTTTGAAAACAACTTGGACTTGTACAAAAACTGAAAATCATCTGAAGCTACATTCCTACAAGATTTATACCCAACTATCCTTGCAAAGCAACATTAGAATCATTTGAACCAAAATTTAAAAACACCAAAGTCTAGTGCTAGTGATATAGCTTATCCAAGGGGAAAAATACATATATATCCAAAATAATTTATCATTTACTTCTAACAATTTACAGTCGAATACTCTGAACCCAGCATAATCATATTGCAATCTACTCTAGTAAATACGAACATACCGTGGCCTTTTCGCCTGCGTCGAAGGATGTCCACAGGCTCTGAGCCGCTCCCACTCACCGACTGTCGAGACCTCACCGGTACCTCCCAGCCAATCGCTAGGGGTACTCTTCTTCCCCCTTATCCCCTCGAGCCTCAAAGGGGCCACACAAATCCAGAAGGTATGCCTAGCTTCCCAGCTCGCCTCGCAAGGCTGAGCTACCACTCCTAACCGAGCTGGAAAATCCCAACTCCTCAGAAGAAAACAATACAGTCCAAATCCGACAGCATAACGTTACCCTAATAACCCATCCCCCATCTTCCTCATCTACCTTTCTTTTATAGAGTTTTGAGACCCCCCCTTGCCCTATATCACATTTCGTTTAAGTTTTAATGAAAACCCTCTAAAATTTCTCTGTCTTACAAGTGTCACTCATCCCCCACGTTTCTCCAAAATTATTTTCTTTACATTTATTAAAAGGCTCATTTCACTATTTT
>ML782424.1:1044548-1065815 GCA_009831015.1 Picea engelmannii
TTTTTTTTTTTTTTTTTTTTTAAAACCAAAATGGTAAATGCGCTAATTAATCTTTTCATTTATTATTTATTTAATTATCTTTTGTTCTTTCACAAGTTAGGAAATAATTTCTTCCTTGCAAAATTTTAAAACCATTAGTTTTAATTTAATTCTTACCCTCATTATTTACCCCAAGAAATTTATGAAGACCTAACTATTACTTAAGTGGGTTTTTGTTTGAATTTTTATTTTTGTGCTAGGGCCTTTTTCTTTAAGGTTACACTAAAATTTTTACCCTAGAAAAGTCTTAGGCTTAGGACGTAGATTCTGAGCTAAGCGACAATTGGTTAGGGAAGTTGTTTAAGGATTTATTAAGGCGTTAATGTCTTAGGGCCATATAGGTTTGTTCCTTCATCATCATCAACGCGACGTGCCCTTCAGGACACACTACATGCTCCAAGGGTGCCACTCGCCTCGTTCGTTTCTTTCGCGCGACGTGCCCTTCAGGATGCACCACGTGCTCCACGGGTGCCACTCGCTTCTTGTGGTTCTTTTGCATGATGTGCCCTTCAGGATGCACCACATGCTCCAAGGGTGCCACTCGCCAACTTGACTGATTGGTAGACATCTATAACCCCTGGAGTCAACACTCCGCCAGGTGAACTTGTGGGAGACTAAGGGCTCTAAGGAATAAGGCCCCCGCCTTATTGCACGCCCCTTAGAATCATCGTGAGCGACTATCGCAGTCTGCCCTCACGACATCATGGAGCCTCTCAAACTAGGTAATCGTTAACCTACAGTTCGAGCCATGACGGGAGTGCTAGTAGGATGTGGCAGGGCTGTTGTCCAAACCTCTCCCTCAACCTCTCTGGAAATCGTGTGTGGCCGCTTTACTCCATATGTGAGTCTGGTCGGCAAGCTATCGTAAGCCTACATCATCAACAATCATGTCAGAACATTTCAATCATCAAATCAATGAAATATCACAGTAAATAAATCAACCCAATTAGCACACTCCCTGACTCAATCCGGAGTCCAAGGGGTTCCACCGATGCCTCTGCATCATCAAGGTCAAAAAAACTGCACACTCAATAAAATTGAGTCAATACCACATGTCTACATCAAATAGTAAAACATCATGTCATCTATCATAACACATCGTAATCAAGTATAAATGTTTTAACATCAGAAAAGTCCAGATCACTTGCGAGCAAGTGTCCTCAAATAATAAGTTTTCTCAGTGTGCCAGAGAGGGATGTTACAGTATCACCTGGATACTGACGGGCAAATCAAACGAATAAACCAGACCTTAGAGAACATGTTGCGCATGTATGTGATGGACCAACAAAACTGTTGGGAAGAATCCTTGCATTTGGTGGAATTCACTTATAACAATAGTTACCAAACCACCCTTAAGATGGCACCTTTCAATTTTCTTTACGGATGATCATGTCAAACACCTTTGAGTTGGGATGGACTTGAGGATAGGGTCCTAGTGGGACCAGAAGCGATCAGAGAAATGGAATAGAAAATGAAAACAATAAGACAAAGGATTAAAGAAGTGCAGGATCGATAAAAGAGTTATTCCAATGCACATCGTGTCGACCGTACTGACGAAGTTGGAGATCGAGTATTCTTGCTGGTAACACCGCATAAGATTTCGATCAAGTTTGGAAAAAGAGCTAAACTCTCTCGTAGGTTCGTCCGAACTTTCAAAATTGTGGAGAGGAAGGGGCCCATGGCCTATCTACTAGCCTTGCCCGATTCTTTGAGAAGTATGCACAATGTTTTTCACGTATCTATTTTGAGATATTATATTGGTGATCCTACACATATTATTGACATGAGTTCCTTGTAGGTATCAAACGAGGGGGTGCTCACGGCTAAGCCCATCCGCATCCTGGATCATCGCATTCGACAACTATGACGTAGATCAGTAGATCAGGTCAAGGTCCAGTGGGACAACTATAGTGTGAACTCAGTGACCTATGAGGACACATGATATGCACCAACAGTTTCCATTTTTGTTTGATATCCCGCTCTTGCGTGCATTGAGAAAACTTATTCTTTGAGGATACTTTCTTGCAAGTGATCCGAATTATTATACTATTGGGAATTTGATTATGAATATGAGGCTTTATGGGTTGACGACATGTTATTTTGTTGTATTGACATAGATAGGTGTTATTGACTCGGTTTTCCTGAATGTCCAAGATTTTGGACCTCAAGGATGCAGAGGCATCAATGGAACCCCTTGGACTCTGGATCAAGTCAGGGAGTGAACTATTAGGGTTTGATTGTTGTATATATGACATTTGTGCTTTTGTTTAGATGATATGATTATGGATATATTTCTGACATGATTCATTGATGATGCAGGCTAACGATATCTTGTCGACCAGACTCACATGTGGAGTAGAGGGGTCATGCAAAATAGCCAAATAAGTTGAGAGAGATGTGTGGACAATAGCCTTCCCACAACCTACTAGCACTCCTGCCATGGCTCAAACTATAGGTTAACGACTACCTAGTTTGAGAAGACCCATGATGCCATGAGGGCAGACTGTGACAGTCACTCATGATGATTCTAAGGGGCATGCAATAAGGAAGGGGCCTTATTCCTTAGAGGCCGTTAGTCTCCCAAAAGGGAAAATAATTGTTTGTTACATATGCTAATTAAAAACTTATTAATTAAAAAGATAAAGGAGAAAAAGTCAATTTTCTACACTTGCCAATTTGATTTTTAAATCAAAAGGGAAAGAGGGAAAGTTAAAATAATTAGGAAACTAGGAAAAAGAGGGAATAATAAAAAGAAAGGTGAAACACAAGGTAAAATGGAGAAAGACTAACTTAGTAAGGTATCTAGCATTTAAGAACTTTCTAAATTAAACTCAAATAGTAAATTAGTAAGGGGGTAAGTCATTAAAATGTATAAGGAAATATGGGGACACCTAGTCCAACGATTCTAAGATTTCTTTTAGGTGGGTGAGGGAAATAGGAGTAATTAATTAAGTAATGAAATTGATTTATGGTGTAATGAAGGGGATGGGTGACACATGTACGGGGAGGATTTTTATGAATTAAATTATTGAACAATAAATTAAATGGGATTTGGGGAAAGTAAATGACTTAGAAACTCTATATAAAGGATGGAGGAGGAGGATGACGGATCTCTTCTTTTATGCATAATGTTACGTTGCAGAATTCTAGACTTGACTGACTTAGCTTGTGGGATTTGGGATACCCAAATCGGTGAGGATTGGTAGCTTGGCCTTGTGAGGTGAGCTGGGAGATAGTTGTTCTTTGGTTTATTGTGTATGGCCCCTTTGCAAGTTGAGGGGGTAAGGGGGAAGAAGAGTAACCCTAGTGTTGGTTGGGAGGTACCGGTGAAGTCTCATCGGTCAGCAAGCGAGAGTTGCACGGAGCACGCAACACAATGAATCAGCGCAAACAACTTGGTCTATGGTACACTTACTTCTATTTTTCATGGTACATTCTTATTGACCTTACGCTTTCAATTCTATACTTTTAACTATGTAAAGAAGGTGTTGGAATAATAATTTTAATTGAGAAATTAATTTCCTTATAGCCTTAAGCTCACTATTTGACTTGTTTCCCTTGGAAAACTATCCTTGAATGTTATGACTGTCCTATGGTTTTATTGATTTGTGATGATTTTATGCTTTTTCTTCGCCTTCGTCCCTAGCTCATCAGTCCACGCCTAAGTAGTTGACCAGGATCCAGATCGACGGTCGTCCCTTCAGTGTTAATAGACCTATAGATCCTAATGCCCTAATTTTTTTTACATGGATGGTCAGAGAAGGATGTGTTTCCCAGTCGTCTACCCTTATTGATTGTTCCTAGTTGATGGATTTCCTTTCACCTTTTGTGAGTGAGTACTCTTCATTTTTAATGGACTGTACTCTGTGTTTTTAATGAGTTGTCCTCCGTGTTTTTATGAAAGGACCTCTACATTTTTTGAAATGGCCTCTGCAAAGTCACAGATTTAAATGACAAATATATCGGCTAATTACTGCTAATTTACACACCCTATGATCACTGTGATTTATATTTACCATGGTTGGGTGGAACGTTGTGCACGAAAATGACATTATATATTTTCATTCTATTGGGTTATTCTATTGAACTTGACAATGATTCTCTATTGTGGTGATCACTGTGTTTTCCCTCTTCTTTATGTTTTTTTTTTACTTCGACAATGATTTAACCGAGCAGAACTGATGCATTAGAACTCAACCATTGAATTTTTTTTAAAACCACGAATTTCTTGGCAATGGATTCCCTTATGCAAGTTAATGTATTAATGGAAAAAACCCTCTGTGGTTTAATTTATTTAATGGAAAATTCACCTCGTGTTTGATAGACATGACAACGATTGCATTATGTCTGTTTAATGCAATCTGATGGCAAGTTTACCCTGGGGAAATTAACCTTCATTATTCATTTTTAGATTGCATATTCGCCTCTATTGTTCAACGATTTTCCTTTTATTATATAGCAATCGAGTATCCAGTCAATTTTCCTTTTACTGTATAGTGTTACTTTTAAATTATATAGGATTGTACGGTGTACAACAATTTTTCCATTGTCAAGACTACGAATTTGCTTGTTACCTGGCGATGTTACCCTCTTTAGGAATGAGTTTGCATTTAATTATTGCCCTGTGATTTTTGAAGGAATTTTCTTCGTTGGATCTCTTTTCTCTACGATTTATTTATTGATGTCTATCCGTTGTTGATTATTTCTCTCCGTTTTTGTATTGAATGTGTTTCATTGTATGGATATTTTTCTCTAGCGATTTTTCCATTTTAGGACAACGTTTTTTGCCTGTGTACCTGACAATTTTCCCTTGGGACTGCACTTTGTTATTGACTTACCTATGGCCTGCGTTGAATGCATTGTATTTATGTACTCCTGCATTTTCACTTAATGATGGTGTCTAATTCTTGACAATTTACATTTTAATGGAAAGTGGATGTACCAATTTATAGCTAACTGCATGTACTTTTAATAGCAACTTATTAATTGGCAGGTGTAAAGGGATGGCGTTTATTTTTTCACAACAAACTTATTTAGCATTTTTAATAAACAACTTCTTCCTTTAACAAACTTTGTTTAGTACAGCCTTTAATTTGATTGGACAACCTTTAAATTGAATAGTTAGCATTTAATTTAATTTAGACTAGAATTGTCATTTAGTCTTAATATTGATTAAACCAGACTTGTCAATTAGATTGGAATTATATTGTATAGTTTTAGTATTGATTAAATTAGATTGACAAATTATCGACTAGTTGTAATTTAGACATGTTGATTTAGATATGTAATTAAGGTTAAGTTGATTGTAGTTGTGGTATAATTTGGTAAATTAGACTCGCTAAATTAGATTTGTATATCATGTTAAGTTATTTTTGTAAATCACTGACTATTTGTAATTTAGATTGGTTAAATTATATCTATAATTAACAGTAAAATTAGATCGTAAATATTGACTAATTTAGACTTGATAAAAGGTTTCGGTTGTTAATAAAGTCATGTATTGGATTTCTTTTTTACTTGTTTTCATCCTCTTGCATCTTTCCGACCTGTTGTTTGGGGTATGGTTGTGGTCTTCTTATTGGTATTCGGCTCCTGGCACGTCGGATTTACCTAGAGTCCTCGGTCTAGATATGATGTGTCGCACTAAGGTTATATTCATGATTATCACCTAGGGACGACATGATTCATGATGAGGGGATCATTCTGCACCCTTAGGAATGGAGGAGAAGGATAACTTGGCCAAGGTTTGTGCCTTCCGTATGAGTGTTGTCGATCATTGTGATTTGTTGTTAGCGCTTGGGTTGTAACGTCTTCATGAATTTGGTTCACACACCTTGAGGTTCTAGTCATTGGTCATCAAGGCCAGTGTGTTGGGAGGGGGGATGTTGTCCCTTATATTTTAGGGATGGTCCTATTTCATTGGGCGAGTAGTCATTTCTCCCTATTGTTTTACGCACGTTTCACCCTGTTGTAGGAAAATCTCCCTGGGGACATATAGATTTCCTCTTGAGATATAGACTCTTAATTCTAAGACAGAAGGTGCTTAACATGGAAACTAACTTCCTTTTAGATCTAATTAATATGATGAACAAAAGAGAAGGAGGAAAACATGTACCTTATGAATGACATTTGTCCCTGCAAGGTCCAGGATGTGCTTTGATCTTGAGCTCCTTGGTAGATCCTACATAGATGTAGTGCAACAGCTTCACCAAGCTCTCCTTTTCCAAAACCTTTCTTAAACAGTCCACACAGAGAATGCTGACACTCCAAATGACATCTTCCTCATGAGATCACAAGTTAGATGCTTCACAATTCTTTCCATCTCTCTTTCCTCCATGGAAACCCCTCATTATATAATATTTGGAGACTTAACCACCATGGAGAGGATCTCTCATCAGATCCACTAAGAAATGGATATCTAAGATATTTAGGGAGAAAATATCTCTTAAGGATTTTGGGGAGGAAGTATCCCTCAAGGTTTTTAAGGAGGAAATATTTCAACCATCCATGGATCCTTTACCTTCCCTAAAAAATAGGAAACCAAATGTGAGGTGGATTCTCACACTTAATTACTTTCTTTTTCATGAATATCAATAATAATTCATGTGCACTTGATTCTCACACTCAACCAATTCCTTTTCCATGAATATTAATAATAATTCATGTGTACTTGGTATTTTGGCCTTCATGTAATATATCTCTCCTCCACATTGACTAGGAATTATGAAATAGGGTATTCCATGGTGTTAAGGTGTATGAGACACTTATATGACACTTTACGACACTTGGGGCGAGGCACCTAGGTGTGAAAAATTCATGTGTAATAGAATGCCCCCTAAAGTGTGAAGTAAGAAGAGAGAATGATGGCTGAAACACTTTACAAATGTTTAAAGCAAGGGTGTGGACTCAAGAAACCTGGTAGAAGCTGCAAACAAACATCCAACAAATATTATGACATGTTTCAAACCCAAGGCATGCATACCTATGCTTGGGTCATAAATACTTTCAAGATATGGCCGCCATAAAATACACTGCAGATCCATAATTATATTGATAAAAGTTATAGCCACAGAGGATACATTGTGGATTTATACTCCTATGACCTGAATTGATCGTATCCACGAAGAATACATAGTGGATCTACGAGATGACAAGACATAGCCATGACCAATACAAAGTGGATCTATGTGACAATATATGTGTCATTGTTCAAGAGAAACTCCATCGCAACCTGAGCAAAGTAGATATCAGAGTGATCACTCAACCCAGGGTCTTCTTACCGATCCCAATGTAGTACGAATCTAACCATTTGAATATATGTCATGATGCCGAGCATGGCAGAAACCACTTGATTATTGGTCAATGATGTAAACCATTAACAAGCACGAGGGAAATCACCATTGATGTCAATGATTCCCAAGGTACTTAGTACATTCCAACGAATGTGAATAGATGAGCTGAAGTCGAACTTTCATGGAATTATCCAATTAGAGGCCAATGATGTTAACCCACTGTCGACACGAGGAGGCCTTCCATTAAGACATCCAGGTCCCAAGGTACTAACTAGTTTCTAGGTCTGATCCCTGGATAATGCATTGAGGTCGATAGGGATAGACTTATCGCAGGAGGGCCTTGATGTATCCCCCATCAACGACATGAAATTGACATAGAGATGTAATTGGTGGATCAAAAGAACATGGACTGACACAAGTATTGAAACAAGATATTTGTGATGGATGACTCTCGAGGCAGATACTTCCCTTGAACACTGAGGCACGACAACAGAAACATGACATGGACCAAAACTTGATGATGCAGTGGATGCTATGACTTATGTCAGGTGACCCAAAGGAGTAAAATAAACTCAAAGTATTGGCTCAGTGCAGAGGTTCAGTGGATTAAAATGCGTGCAAAGACGAAGTGTCATGTTCAAGGGCGACCATAATACTTACTTGGTAATTTTTTGAAAAACTGCTTGGCTTGATTCTTTCAATTTTCCCCCATCCAGATAGATGAGAACCTCTTTTTTTTTTAAAGAGCTCAAGGAGGGTAACACATGCTCCATATAACTTACCTTTGTTAATTCCCTCTTCCTTTGTTTAACGAACTGGAAGAAGTAAGGGTTCGGTCCCATATGGGCCCTTCAGTGTGTTATCACTCCAAGAAACTCTTTGGGATTGTAGGCCAAAGATGCTTGGTAACTCAAGAATATGGTAAATTTGGTATGTTGGATCAATGGGATAACTCAAGGGCTAATGAGAAGAATAACTTATCATGCATTAGAATGAGCGAGTGCTTTTAGAATCAATAATCAGATAAAGTAATTGGAATAGGGTATGAAGAACACTAATTTAGATAACCAAGTACATTAACATGTAGGGTCATACAAGATAGTAAGAGATCCTTTAATTCAAATTCATGAGCTAAATAAAAAGATAACAGTTCTTAAAAGCTGAGCTAAACTGAATCAAAGTACAGTGTAATGCAACACATGAACAAATCTGACAATGGTAGCAAAAGAATATTGTGATTCATATCAAGATAAGAGTCTAAGTACATGAGCCAAAATCTATCTATGATTGAACCCATTAGTGCTACAAATGTCTTTGGATTTATAGCCTTACAAGATGAAATCTAGATCCTTAAAAGATGGATCAAATTTTCTAAAAATAGTCAAATCAAAATAGATACAACAAGTGTTGGATGAGATCCTATAAAAATGAATCTAGAATACTAAAAATGGAAAGTAAAAAAAAATAGGAAAATATCCTATCTAAGGAGTCAAACTCTATCTTGAGAGCCTTCATATCCTCCAAACTCTTTGACAGATGTAGAGGACCTTCCAAGGCTGATTAATCTTCATAACAAATTCGAATTTTCCACCTCTGCCAAAAAAGACAATTTTTTGCTCATGAACTAGGTCACCATTTTCACTTTTCCACCTTCTTAAATATTAAATACATCAAGATAAAACCTTAAATCTGATGTATTTAATTATTATGCATCTTTAGAAACCAACCTCGATAGATTTGGTTGAGAAAAAGTCAAATCTGGGCAAAAATACGACCTTGCTGCCATGTAACAGGTTTCACCAGCTAATTTTCCCTGAATTTGCCCCTTTAGATGGTGAAAAGGAAAGCTTTCAATAGCTAACTAGAAGATTTCAAAACCAATAAGATGGTGAAAACCTAGATTTTTTTTAATGAAAACTGCCTTGGGAAATATCAAATTTCTGAATTGTTTTGTTGTTGCATTCTGAGTAGCTCATTGAGGACGGAGGCAAGATCTTGGACAGGATTTGATGTGTTGGAATCTGATTCGGCTGCCAAAGGATCTTTTCATGGAGGCATTGTGAGGCATGTTAAAGAGAAAAGCTGCCCCTAGGTTGTAATGCTAAACATAGGACTCTGTTTTGAGAATAGAGGAATCAAAACCCTGAGGCAACGGAGCTTGAACTAGTCTGGAGGGAGAGATCTGTATTGTTTTAGATATGTGGGGCTCCTCTCTATGGAAATGGAGATGTGGGCGCCCTTGGGGCTTATGATATCTATGGATCTTCTTGCATAAAATAGAAACCCTGGAATGGGCAAACTCTGGATTATATCATTAAAACCCCCCCAAAAATAACTTGCCTCAATATTCAAGAACAAAAGATTTTCCATGGATCTTGAGGCTTTGATAGCAATTGATCTTCCCAAGAAGGTGATCTATAGGATAAGGTGAGCACGCAAGCCATAGCTTGGCTTTTGACCAAAAACTCTCCTCAGGGGCACAAATCTGAACAGGGGTGCACCATTAGTTTGGGTGACCAAGCAAATCAGGATCTAGATCGAGGTGACCCGAGAGTGGCTAAGAGGTGATGCTGATCTTAGAGTAACCTCCGGGGATTAGTGGGAGAATCCCAGTGCAACCATGTAAGAGGGCACACTCACTTCATTCCCACAAAGAAGAAACCAACAAGGACACAAACCCTAGTTGGTACGCCCTCCCTTTTGCTTCAGAAAACTAGAAGGAAATGATTCTCCCTGAGAGAAAGGCTAGCTAATGAGACGATATTTCTCTTATAGGTGGAAGCATGGCAAACAAAGTCACCAGGAGGTAGCCATGAAGGAAGGCACATTGGTTATTCTTCAGAAAACATAAAAACAAAATTGTCATGAATGTAAAATGCAAACTCAGAGAAGAAAAAAATCAACACACATAGCTTCAGAAGGAAAGGTAGGAATGCTTTATTTTAGTTCCGGTTCACCTTATATACCAAGGGAACCATTTATTTTACATATATTTAATTACTCATCAAAAGGTGAAGAAGTGTTGCACCTAGATGATTGACCTGTGCGCCCTAGGTGGGCGTTCCCCTAGGTGGCCTCCTTGGCCCAGAAGCCTAATAGGAACTAATTCAATTGTTCAAAACCCAAAATATGACTATCAACATGCAATGAAATGTATTAATGAGTTGATAGAAATAGTTTCACACATGGCTTCCTCCCTTAAACCTACTATTGTTTCATAGAATAAGGGTCAATTTATTATTTCATATGATTTAAAACAAGATTAATTTCTGTATAACCATTTTATTAATTACATCTTTTATTTTATTTTTTTCCTTTTTCTTCCATTTTTGTTTAATAGAGAACTTTTTAAAATGGGAATGCTTATCAATGTTCGAAAGAAACAAAACATCTAACACGTACAAAAATGATAAAATACTTAAGAATGAGGCCTTCTAAAACTGATGTGATAAAACTGTATGAACCAAAACATGAAAAGGTACTATCCTTAAAAACACATTGGTAGTTTAGACTAATTTAAAGAATAAAGTTTAGTAGATTCAACAATGTATTTTTTTGGGGTAATATGTAGCAAATACGTATTCTTATTTTGTAGAGAGAATACCTATTAAGATATGTCCTACTTAAACGAACACAAATATTATGAGTACTATGACATTTACTATGAAATGAGATGTAAAAATAGTGACACAAGTTTATTTTACATTTTATTTCAATTAATTTATTTTGTTTATAGGTTTATATATATTGAAAACTTTCATATAAATTAGTTTTTAGTTAAAAATATGCAATGTGCTTGTGAGACAATGTGCTTGTGAGATTTAATGATAGAAGAATATGTTTTGTGGTGTTCACAAATTAAAGATCATGATTTATTATTATAACCCTAACCTTTGACATTCCACATAATGGAGAATGGCATTTTGAAATCTTCTCTTAGCATTCATCAACCACTAGTTTAAATGGCTAATATAGCTACATACAAAAAACAAAGTTGGCATTCATCAACCACTAGTTTAAATGGCTAATATAGCTACATACAAAAAAAAAAGTTGGCATTCATCAACCACTAGTTTAAATGGCTAATATACCTACATACCAAAAAAAAATAAAAATTGATAATTTAAAACTTAAAAAATAATATTAAAAATTCAAAGATCAAAATGATAAATCCATATAATAGAAAATAAATTAAAACAAATGTTATGAGCACTATTAAATTTAAAAAAAATGATTAAACCCAAACATAGAAGGACTTAAGAAATTCAAATTATGAAAAGAATAATAAAAAATTAAAACATATAATATATATGTTCCTTCTCATAGTTAATATCACAAAAATATATACAAATTACTTCATACACATTAATAATTTTAGGGAGAACTACAGAAAATTGTATAATGGTTATGAGTATAGTGATATTTATTTAATAAGGATATAGACAATACAAAAATTAATACATTAAAATTTTTAGGAAAAACTTATAAATCACATACAATACAGAAGATTATATAATGGCTATGAGCATAATAACATTTATTTAATATGGATATAAACAATACAAAAATTAATATAACTATTATGAGCATAGTCATCATAATCACATTTAATAATGAATATAATCACCATAATCACACAAAAATTAATACAATTATTATGAGCATAATCACAATACAAAAATTAATACAACTGTTATTAACATAGTCACCATAATCACATTTAATAATAAGCATAATCACCACATTTAATGTAGATATACCTTTACAACTCATGACACATAGATTTTCTCTTTCTTACAATCCACTAACAAGAATTTAAAAAATCATCAAGATAATATAATAATTTAGAGAGAAAATTAATTAAAAAAATACATAGTATAAACATAAAATTGAATTGAATTGAATTTGCAAATTTACAAACAATGAAATCCACAATCAATTTTACCATTGTCTATAAATGGAGATAAAACTGATTAAAAAAATACAAATACTATAAACATAAAATTGAATTGAATTGAATTTAAAAAGGATTTTACAAACTATAAAATCCACAATCAATTCTACCACTGTTTATAAATCTACGACTTCTACAATCTATTCTACCACTGTTTATAAATGTACTGGGTATAACAAAACAGACTTTGAAAAAATAATACAAATACAGAACTATAAAGATAACGAGCAAAGAAAATACTAGATAAACATCATTCTCATGAATATTGTTACAGCAAGAAATGACAACAATTTAAAAAAACAAACAAAATTGTGTTTTTTTAATTTAAACCCTTTAAATTTTTTTTATATATAATTTTGTGTAATTATAAATAAAATTAGCTAATATGAAAAAACATTGCTAATATTAACAAAACATTAACACTCATTTAAAAAACAAAACATTAACACTTAGAGTTTCTATAATTTAAAAAATAAATTATAAATTGATATAAAAAAGGTTAACTTCAAAACTTGAAAAAATATTTAAAACTAAATTACAGAAAGATATTAAAATAAATTATAAATTAATATAAAAAACGTTAACTTCAAAACTTGAAAAAATATCTAAAACTAAACTTAAAAAACATTGTATTATAATTATTTACCTATATTGTAAAAGAACTATTAATATATATCTTAAAAGGCTGTACAATTTATGACGCGTCTCTTCTTTTTTTCTCAGGTTTAAAACAAAACTATATTTATATACGAGACCGTAAACAATCAAAGACAACGAATTGAGAATATATATTCTTTCTATTATTTAAAACAAATAATTATATATATTTTATTATTTAAAACAAATAATTATATATAAGTTAGTTTCTATACATTACCTTCCAAAGTCAAATGATACAATCAAAGTCAAATGATATAGTAACCATACAATCAAAGACAACGAATTGAGAATATATATTCTTTCTATTATTTAAAACAAATAATTATATATTTTTTATTATTTAAAACAAATAATTATATATAAGTTATTTTCTATACATTACCTTCCAAAGTCAAATGATATAGTAACCATACAATCAAATGATACAGTAACGCTAACCCTACAATAATGAATGATATAGTAACCATACAATCAAATCATACAGTAACTCTAACCCTACAATAATGACAGTAATATCAAAATGTTTGCTGCTCTGAATTGCCCATATGGAAAACCGCTTTAGCCAGTGCAACAAAATGGAAGTAATAGCAAAACTACCAAAATGGAAGTAATAGCAAAACTAAACTGTCCATGAAATGCGAAATTAAGCTGATTGGAAGTAATAGCAAAACTAAACTGTCCATGAAATGCGAAATTAAGCTGATTGTACAAGAGTCTATGTCTAGGAGATACAACGCCATACCGCTGAAATACTCATAGTGTCTTATATCTAGCAAACTCAAAAACCAGTATCTGAGCCCATAATTATCAAAACTGACAAAACCAGAACCTCAGCCCATAATTAAATCAAACACAAATCTAATAAAAAAAAATTGTTCAAACAGGGTATTGAGAGTTTCCAATTTGCTTGACGGCTTACGCAGATTGATTCTATTTTTGCAGAGAGGGTTCCCTTGCCCTTACTGCTATTTTTTCCAGACATAGTCTGGGTGGGTGTTGGCCCCGCCCACGGGTCTTAGAAGAACACACTCTGGAGAGTGCCTCAGTGGATATTCTATTAACATCGTATTGTCCGTGTAATAATCCCCACCAGAACTCTCCATCTCTGCCGCCATAGAATTCCGATTTGAAGTTGGAGTTGCAGCATCTTGTATAGTGTCGAACAGAGAACTCGACTCATAAAGTGTGTCATGCATCCACGAGAAACTGGAAATGCCACTATTTGCTGCGGCTGACGTACTACTGCTTGGCTGCCCATGCTGAATCTGCTGATTAAGATTATTCACAGTCTCCTGTCGATCATCATGTATTGCTTTTGGTAATTGGTGTGCAGCAGCCTTAATGCGTTGCTTTCCTTGCAGGAAATGCGGTCCTCGGAAATGATCATTACCAGTCGAATCGTGCATACCTACAGAAATCAAATTTGAATATTTCAAACAAATACCTAATTCTTGAATGATATAATTTATATCAGTAAAACTACAGTAATAATTTATGTTTTAGTAAAACTGTAGTGTTTAGATTAATTCAGAAGAAATATAAACATTAATAAATATCATACAACACTTGATTTATTTGAATATAATTTATATTTCAGTAAAACTACAGTAATAATTTATGTTTCAGTAAAACCGTAGTAATAATTTATGTTTCAGTAAAACTGTAAACTATAGTGTTTAGATTAATTCAGAAGAATTATAAACATTAATAAATATCATACAACATTTGATTTATTTGAATAAAATAGCTTTAAATATTTAGCAATCTAAATATTTAGTAAATTTAATCATCATGTGGTTTGATAAATATATCCTAAAATATTTCACAATTTAAATCTCAATTAAAGATTTATGTTGTTTCGTGAGTGGTTTGATTAATAACTGTTTGATAATTAATTTTTAAATTGGTAAAGTTATGGTTATTGAAAAATATGTAACTATGTTGTGGAGAAAATGTAAATATCTTATTGTAATTATAATTAATTCACCCAACATAAATTGGATTCCTAATCTTCATAAGGCATGTTTCAATGTCACAAATGCAGAATCTTCTTAAAATATTATTTTAAGAACTACTTACAAATAGCTAAAAGTATGATATATCAAGAGAATTTTTTGCAAAAACAATTGTTCAAAAAAGGTAGTTTACAATAGTAAGAACATAAAGCCAATTACTTGGAAAGTTGAACAAAGAATAAAAGACCAAGTATATAAGCACATGGCAAAAACCTATGTACACTAAATATAAAATTCAACATGAAATAAATAGTTATAGGTGTATCTATGTATGCCAAACATTAAAATAAGTAACCATAGTTATACAAATCTATATTAATAAAAAGTTGAAGTAAACAAATTGTATAATTAACCATTAACACTTACCAACTACAATGTTAATATATCAATATTATATTATACCACATGAAAATTCATAAAAACATTTTAGATATTTATATTCTTAATAACTAAATATTAAATATTGATAGGTTCAGATATTAATATTTCTAATAACTAAATATTAAATATTGATAGGTTATATGAGAGAAGGTTTTGAAAATATCCATACTTTATATTTTATAATTTACTAATACTTAAATTTTTTTGCCAATTTAATTTTTTCTACCCAAAAAAATAATTTAATACTAATTTATCAATTTAATTTTTTTACAAATAAAATAATTTAATGTTAGTTTATGAAAAATCTTGAAAAACAATTAAAACTTAAAAAACAATTTAATACTCAAGCAGATGTTGAAAAGCAATCAAAACTTAAGAAACAATTTAAAAAATTTGATACATGTATACATACCTGTATTGGAAGACATAATTGAAGCAGAAGCAGCACTAGAAATGGAAGTTGGCACTGGGCTGGAAATCTCTAATCCACGATCCTTCCGCTCTATGCTAATGACAGGGGAGACTTCCAATCCCTGACACTTATTCTTTGGACTAATGAGAGGGGCCAAGTCTTCTGCAGCTTTCCATGCTACAGACCTAATGTTGTCAACATCATATGAAGGAGAGCAGCCTTCCAGTATGCTTTGGATATCAGGAACATACTGCCGAAAGTTCAAACTATTAACAGATGACTCTCCCTTCAAGAATATGACGGCTGTATCGAACGCTATTGCGGCCATTTCTGCCGTGGGAAATGTTCCAAGATGGATCTGCTTTTTCGTTCCGTCAGGATTCCTTTTATTACAAACCCGGGCAAACCACTTGCTACCAGTAGGATACACACCTATGTATTTCCTTAATCCTCTTCCCCTAATTTTCGCATTATCATCTGAAACAGTAATACCGGCTTCTGTCCGAAGGGCTTGTTGTTGGGCTTCTGTAGCAATAAACCTCCGACCACCAACATCAGCCACCGGGTTTCCTCGTTCTTCAATGTTTGTGGGTTCAGTAGAAGAACCTCCATAATTATCACTAGGCGGCACATCTCCAGCAGCAAAGTCCCAATGGTTCTGCAGGGAATCTCCAGCAGCAGAGTTCCAATAGGTGTGCGACATATCTCCAGCAGAAATGTTCCAATCCCTGTGCCGGCTATCTCCACCAGCAAAGTTCGAATAGCTGTGCTAGTTATTCGAGGAATCTACACCGTATAACCTATGAAATTGAAGAGAATCACCTAAAAACAGACACTTCAATCAGCTATCTCGTTTCCCTGTGAAACAGAATGGTTGAGAAGAAGGAATCGAAGAGAACGAATATATGATCAGAGGTTCTCTCACATGTGAGTATATATAAAAATATTAGAGACCTGATTCCCCTTTAGCCGTTTCACATCATGTTATATTTGGGATTTTCGGTCAAAGATCCATATAAAACGGAGGGCTTTGACAACAAGGATTTAGGTACCGGTATGGAGGGTTACACTCTCGATTGTAGAACTATGGAGGGTTAAATTTTTTTTAAGTACTGTCCAGGAATGTTAAATTTCATCGAGGAGGGCATTGACAATACAATTTTTTTAGTACCGATCCGGAGGATTAAACTTTCCATATTAAATGTGGAGTTTATTAGGTGAGTCTATAAGATGTTCTTAGTACACTTGGTTAAGGGGTGGGTTTCATTTGTTAGGTAATTCTAGTTCAATACTTTTAAGGTGTGCTTAGTTTGGCAGAAATGTGCAAGCTTGTGGTTTATTAGCTAATGGTTGAACTTCTTTCCCGCAAGTTATAGGTATTTCTAAAATAAAATAAAAATTTAGAATAATTAATAAACATTTAATAGTAATATAAAATAAATTAAAATTATTATTATGTTCATGTTAAGGGTGGGTGTGGCCACGCTAGGTGTGATTCCCGAGTGATTTTAACGGATTAGACCCTCTATCTCGTGTTTTCTTAGTCAATGGATAAAATCCTTTCCGGCAAATGACATGTATTTCTAACCAAAAAATTAAAGAAGAATTAATATTTCTTTATTAGTAATATAAAATAAATTAAAATTATTATTAATGTCCATAAATGTGGATTTTAAAAAACATACCTTGTGGCCCACGCTGGGTCTGATTGTGTTTTTTATCTAATAAATGAAATTATTTTCCCCAAGTGAATATAGAATAAATTAAAATTGATATTAATGTTCATAAATGTAGATTTTAAAAAACATAGGTTTAAGCTTAATATTTTTATTGTTAGTTGAGACATCATGAATAACTATAATTATTACTCGCCTAGATCCATGTTAAGGGTCTTCCCAAGTGATTTTGAGGTTATGGTTTTTTAAAGAGTGATTGAAATAACAAACAAAAATAAAGAAGAATTAATAAATATTTATTAATACCATAGAGTAAATTAAAATTATTATGAATGTCCATGTTTTGGTTTCTTAGCTAATGGTTGAAATTATTTCTAACAAAAAAACATTAAAAAAGAATTAATAAACATTTATTACTAATATATAATAAATCAAAATTATTATTAATATCTATAAATGTTAATTTTAAAAAACATACTTTTAAGGTGTTTTAATAACTTATTCTTGGTTAGTAAAGAGATCATGAATAATTATAATTATTACTATTCAAGGTCCATGTTAAAGGTGTGTGTAGTGAAGGCCTTACACAATGGTTCAAATGTTTCCCTGCAAGTTGCTGGCATTTCTAACAAATAAGAGTGATTTTGAGAGCTTTGATGCCTCTAGCTTGTGGTATTCTTAGCCAATAGTTGAAATGATTTCCCACAACTAACAAGTATTTCTAACCAAAAAAAATTAAAAAACCTTAAAAATGAATTAATAAACCTCTATTAATAATAAATAATAGATTAAAATTATTATTGTTGTCAATAAATGTGGATTTAAAAAAACATCCCCTTAAGATTGTTAGTGAAGAGATCAATTAAAATTATAATTATTACTAGTCTAGATCCATTTTAAGGGTGGGTGGGTGTGGCCTAGGCTTAATGGGATCTTGGGTTGTGGTTTCTTAAACAATGGTTGAAATGATTCCCCTCTAGTGACATACATTTTTACGAATAAAAAAAAAATAAAAAAAATTGATAAACCTTTATTAATATTATAGAATAAATTAGCTTAGATCCATGTAAGCGGTCTGCCCAAGTGATTTTCAGGTTGTGGTTTCTTAATGAGTGGTTGAAATAACAAACAAAAAAGCAAAAATAAAGAAGAATTAATAAACATTTATTAATAAGATAGAGTAAATTAAAATTATAATGAATGTCCATGTTTTGGTTTCTTAGCTAATGGTTGAAATTTTTTCTAAAAAGAAAACATTAAAGAAGAGTTAATAAACCTTTATTACTAATATAGAATAAATCAAAATTATTATTAATATCTATAAATGCTAATTTTAAAAACATACTTTTAAAGTATTTTAATAAATTTTTCTTGGTTAGCGAAGAGATCATGAATAATTATAATTATTACTATTCTAGGTCCATGTTAAGGGTGAGTGTAGTCAAGGCCTTACATAATGGTTCAAATGTTTCGTTGCAAGTTGCCAGCATTTCTAACAAATAAGAGTGATTTTTGAGAGCTTTGATGCCTCTAGCTTGTGGTTTCATAATCAATACTTGATATGCTTTCAAACAACTTACAAGTATTTCTAACAAAAAAAAAAATTAATAAACATTAAAAAGAAATTAATAAAATTTTATTAATAATATAAAAAAGATTAAAATTATTATTGTTGTCACCCTTAAGATTGTTAGTGGAGAGATCATGAATAATTATAATTATTACTAGCCAAGATCCATTTTAAGGGTGGGTGGGTGCGTAGGCGTGGTGGGATAGTGGGTTGTGGTTTCTTAAACGATGGTTTAAAATCTTCCACTCAAGTGACATACATTTCTACCAAATAAAAAAACAAAAATAAAAAATAATTAATAAGCTTTTATTGATAATATAGAATAAATTAAAATTATTATTAATGTCCATAAATGTGGATTTTAAAAAACATAAATTGAAGTTGTTTTAATAATCTAATCATAGTTTGAGATAGTGAAAAATTATAATTATTACTAGCCTAGATCTATTTTAAACCCTGATCTCTCAAACACCTAAAGAGTTCTTAACTTGTAATTTTTTTTATTATTTTATTTTTTGTTTATTTATATTATTGTTGCTTTATTTTATTTTATGTGAGATGGTGGGTTTCATAGTTATAATTTTCAGAATTATTATTATTTTTAATTAGGTGGACCTTATTATTAATTTTATAATTATCATTTTTAATTGATTCATCTAAGACTTCATCACATTTTAATCTTTTTAAAAATATGTATTTTTTATTTTTTATTCTTAACCAAAGTTATATTAAGGACATATTTTGATAGACAGTAATACCAAACACAAGGCTCAATAGAATATCTAATGAGTACTAGTAGAGAATAATTCAATTTTTCAGTGAAGATCTTTACATTAAAAAAGAGTGTTACTTAATAAACCCAATAAAAGACTCCTAGGAACAATAGATAATTGAATTGAATCAAATTTACCATGTTGGAAGGGATCCATTTCCTTGATAATCTTTCAAAACTGCCCTTGTAACTAGGATGTTTAGGTTTGGAAAATTGAAGGTTGCAGAAGGAGTAGATTCCATGTCAAAGTGGGTTGATGGAGAAGAAGTCTGCATTTTTCGAGGACAATCGGCCTCACAATTCTCAATATGGATTTAGAGTGCCCCACATTCATCTGGATTCTATTAATAAGCTTCTCGTGTTGAATTAAAATGTTCATAGGGGTTTTCATCTTAGCTTATAAGTTACAATCTGGATTTGAAGAAGGTTGAACGAAGTCTAAAGCTCCTCAATTTTCTTCACATGATGATAGTGAGATTTCATGGTATGTTTAATGTCTCAGTGGTCCATGGGAATAGGTCGAATGGAATGTCCTAGAGCCAATATGGATGGCCCCACAAAACAAAGGAAAAGAAATGAGAATAGGAGGGGGATAGAAGAGGCACAAACAAACAAACCACACAATAAAACCATCAAATTGTAATGCACCCACACTCCTTCCTCTTCATAGCTATCTTTTTCATTCACTTATGAGCCTACACAAAACAATTATGACTACATTGGATGACCTAATCCATCATAGGTTGATTAATCCATTATGAAGCTCAGGAAATCACGAGAGGGTGTTCAAATGATGGGCAAAGCATGTCGATATTATGAGAGGTGATGAGAAGGACACCTACATTATGTTATGTGAATCTAGGCCTTCAAGATGGGATTTATGGGATTGTCTAGAATGACCGCTGGCCATTTTGTTTGGCAGTGAAAAAGATAGACTCAACAAGACTAATGACAAGTAAAACACCAAGAACAACCATAACACAATGAACACATTGTGTATGTGGAAAAATCTTTTTAAGGAAAACAAGTACGAGGAAATGATAATTGGTATTCTTATTATTCAAGGGAGAAATAAAACATCCAAATACATTCTTACAACCATCATCTCACTTTGTTCCCACACCTCTCTAGGTATGTTGGATATATAGGATTTGATAGAAAGTTAGATGAATTGATTACAACATGATCCACCAATTACACTAATTGTTCATTATAGTGTGAATGCATGCACATTCTATTTTTAGCTAATGTTGTGTGAAGGCATCCGCATGGAAAATTAGTTGGCAGTTTCATCACCTTTTCTTCACCTAATATATCATACCCAAATTAATTCATCACCTTTTCTTTAAGCCAAGACAAGCCAAACACCATTCTATCTTCCCTAACAAAATTGGTTTCTTGAACATGTCTGCAGAATTAACTTTTGTATGGACCTTTTCAAGAGTCACTCCCCCTTCATCAAGAGCGTATATTAGAAAATGGTACTTAATAGAAAT
>ML782425.1:0-74997 GCA_009831015.1 Picea engelmannii
ATGAGATTAGAAATATTCTATTGGACCTTAAGTACATTAACAGATTACTTAGATTTTTTTAAATATTATTTTTGTGCTAAAAAAACATTGAGAGAAGTGTTCCAAGATCACCATAGTTTTGTTGACTTAGGAGGTTAGGAAGATTGTGATATAATTTGGGTATAAGCAAAGCACTCCATGAGAAAGTGGTTTTCATATTCAACCCTCTTAGTGTCACAAAGATCCACTATGTTTTGGGAATTGTCCAATGCCTAGTTTCACTATTTATCTTGTGAGAGTTTGTTAGTATTTTAGCAATGTTGATTTTCTTCTTTGCACTAGTGAGGACTCATAAATACCATAAATACTTTTGATGTTCTAGATTGGGGCTAACCACCTCCTTGTAGTATATTAGCTTCCTTTTATCTTCTAATTCTTTATTACACCATAATTTGTCTTTAAATTTAGATGTATTAATATTTTTAATATTATAATGGCATCTTCATGTATTTCCCAATGATTTAGCCAAGACTTGGCATCTTCACACCACCCTTGCTTGAGTAGTTGGTGGTTTTGGCTGGGTCTATTTTGTTGATATTGTTCCTATACATTAAGTTCCTAATCATGGTTGTTCACTCAATAGGAAAATTTTATCTTCAATGAAGAGGATAGGATAGGGTGTATTGCCTTTAATTTTGAGATTATAAGTTATAAAATTCTTTTGAAGATCTTTCTCTAAGATTTTCTAGAGATAGTAGAAACTTCACATATGTATAAGATAATAGGAGTGAGTGACGAGAGTATCAAATCCCATAGCCAATGGTCTACTAATTTACACGTGTTTTCAAATACATCCTCATTTATCTTTTTTTCAACATTGTAGTTCCAATTTGTAATGAATATCAATTCCAAAATATTTATATGAAAACACTTCCTCCAAATTATTGTTGTCATTAATAATATGTATATTAAATAATTAATAGAAGATTAACAATAATTATTTAATTAAAATAATAAAACATAAAATATATTGTATAAAATATGATTAAATCATTTATATTTTTCTCTAATGTCAAAAGGAGAATAACTCTTATTTTTATATATGAAAGATAAAATAATTATTTTTTCCTCTCATCATAAGTACGGATTCTCTTCGAGTTAATTATTTTGAACTCAAGCTCTAAATAAAAAATAGAAGTAAAGTAACGTTTGTTATACAACTTTTAATCATTTATCTTTTTGTGGAGAGTAGAATCGTAATTAATTAATTATAAAGGTTCAATATATCATATATTCATGATTTAACTCATGGTGTAGTAGTTGATCACAAATTGGGTTTTTAATATGCTCGTGTACGCATCCAACTAATTGTGTTGAATGTTAAAGGCGATGGTGTAGGCTTCATCACAAGTTAAGTTAGATTCCCTTGATCCTGTTTCATGTCACTTTCATGTCTAATATCTAAAGAACCAGGTTTTAGTTTGATGAAAAAAGCATTTCAACAAAAATAAATGTTCAAATGAATTCGTAGACTTGTTTGCACCTCATTTTGTATATATGTGAAATATTAAACTTAAGAAGAAAGCGTTATTTTTCAATTGCAAAGAAGGAATGCTTTATGATTTTTTTTTTAGGAAATTGTCTTTGTTCGTTTAAAAAAGTAAAAAGTGTAAGGAAGTGTCAAAAAAAAATTATTTATGTTAAATAACTAGTTAATTATATGAGTAAAAAAAAAAATTGTTAGGATAGGTGTGTTATACATCTTATAATCTTGTAGTTGAAGGAGGAATAAATGAAGAGTTATAATAGGGAATAAATGAAGAATTATAATAGGGAATACACGTAGAACAGTGACGGGGAATAAATGTAAAGCTATAGCAGGAAATAAATGCAAAGCAATAGCAGGGAATAATTGTTGAGTAGTTGCAGAGAATAAGTGCATATCACTAGCAGACAATGAATGCTAAGTAGCAATAGTTGGCCATTGGTGGCTTCCAACATGTGGAATTGGAAAACCATAAATGGTTTATAGTTTTTGCATGCCCATTTATTGAGTGTTGGAGTTGGAGAAAAACATAATGTGTGAATTTTAACTTACTACTATGTTATCAAAAATTTCCTGGAATCCTTCTGGTATCGCTAAACACTCTTGTGGAGATTACATAGACTCTGTAATGTATTGTAATCATTTAAGCTACCTTGCTCAATCAAGGGTGTTAACATACTCAACAATGCTCCTAGCTCATGTAACTTTCCAGATAGGATGATTGGAAAAAAATTCAACATTCAGGGGAAATTTCCCTTCTGTGTATTAGATAATCAGTGCTAAAAGAGTGAATGAATGTGTGAAATAAATATAAATGCATACACGATATTCTTTGCAAATAAATCTTGTAAGGCTTATTGTGAAGAAAATGTGTTGAGCAGTTAAGAATTATGTAGTATAAACAATGATATATTCTGAGTTTATTTAGGGTGTATGCTTCACACAACTCATCATTTGAAACATTTAAAATATCATAAATTCTACATATATTTGATTGTCCCAAACAAGAATGGAAAAATATTGGTCATAACATGAAATCAATCTCATTCACACATGGAACCACACACATTTACAACATATATGGTGCCAAAATTGTTGCTGAGATATTTTATTGATGAATCTTTCAGAATACATTTCATAATGGAAGAGGTGGATCTGAGGAAAATGATACAATGGAAGAGAATAAAGATAGAATTTACAAATTGATACTACAAGAAGTCATTGAATCCCTATAATACCAGTACTTTCCTTGTCACAATTTTTCATGTGCTTGGATTTTGGATGATCTATGAACTTTGAGATTAAGATACTCTTCATCTTTCTATCTACTGATAAAAAATTAAGTAATATGTCTTATTACTCCTTTATACATGTATTTCCATTAGAAAACCACTTCTTTAACTCTATTTCGCTTCTTGATTCTTGATACCACTTCTTGATTCTTGAGTGGTTTTCATTTAATAAAATAAAATTACTTTCTACATATGTGAAAATCAATTAAACAAAATCAATTATGAAGAAGTTGGGTGCATGCCACTTGTCTGACCTTGTCTCGGTAGTTGTAAATTTAGATATTGAGACATCTTCCTCCATACCTTGCCCATTGGATATTCTAGTTGATTTAGAATCATTTTTAATTCATCCAAATCAATAAACCTCTCGTATAATTGTGGAGGGAGATTCTTAAAAATCATTTTGAGAGTATACAATAATGAAAAATCCCTAGCCAACATATCCATTACATCCTAGCCTTTCAGGGGTCCTTCCATTTGTGAAAACCTACTATCATCATTCCTCCTATTATCCAAAAATTTTCGATAGTTCTTATTCCTATAGAGGTCACCACTATCATCCCACAAATTAGAAAATCCAAAGCTGACCACTTCACTAAAAATCTTCTTGAATGCAGCAATGTCACCAACAAGTTCATGTACCTTATGCTTTGTACTTTGTATGAGTTTCTTCTTGTCCAAAAACTTTTTGTCATTCTTAATGAGGCTAGTTATGTCTTCTATGTTCAGGTATTTAAGCTCCTCCTTGGATCTACTATTTGGTAACATATTAGATCACTAGCCCTTTTTGGCTTGCCTTCCAACTATGAAGCTATTTTTTTGGTGTCTTTGACTACTACAGGAATCAATTCAAAATCTTGGATTAATTTGAATTGAGCCCAATTATGAAAGAATGGTGTTGATATCTGGTCCCAAATCATGTTTTTGGATCCTCTTAATCCTTCTTTACTTGTGAAATTCTACTGCATATGAGATAATTCTTGTTCAACCTACTCCTTTGCAATGCTTACTTGTCCTAAGAGTACCTTAGTAGGGACCTATATTATTAGCAATAAATCTTTCCCTTTATCTAAGGTTTTTTCCAAGCTATCCTATGTATCCAACCCCTCATCATTATTGGGATTTTTGCTCATTTTTTCATCATTTCCCATCTCAAAGTGTAGGTTTGAAAGGTCGTCTTTCCCAAGAGCATGTCCTGATTGTGAGAATTTTCTGAGGATTTTGTTGAGTTTGTTTTATCAGCTGGTGAATTTTGCACTTCTACTAGTAGGATCTGCATTACTTCTTCCCATGAGTGCAAGTTGGTCGTGATTTAAATAAAAATGTTTTATTGATGTTTTCATGTGGACCTCCTAGTAGAAATCAAACCTTATGGATCACATATCCACTTGCTTGTTTTTTCAAAATAAAATTGTTCCAACATATCTTCGACAAAACTTAGTGCAATCTTTAGTTTAACCAGGAATGGACCCCCTTCATTTGGAAACTTGAATGTGAATTCCTACTAGTGTTGTGCAAAGTGTTGATGATCCAATATCATCCTCTTTTGATGCACTCCAAGAAAAATATTCTCAGGGTTAATAAAACTAGCATTTTATATCATTCTTGTTCAAAACTATAAACCCTAATGAGTGTGTGTTTTTCCAAACAATACTAGTCTCATGCAGT
The DNA here is from genome assembly GCA_009831015.1 of Picea engelmannii. Lineage (NCBI taxonomy): Eukaryota > Viridiplantae > Streptophyta > Pinopsida > Pinales > Pinaceae > Picea > Picea engelmannii. Next base: position 4,486 of record ML782425.1, read on the forward strand.
CGTCTCTTTACTCAGTTGTAACAATTACTTCATATTACTAAACATCCTGGGAGGATGCAACATGTGAATCATAGTGCAAAAAGCACTCATGAATTTACTGAAAAACAAAGTAAAACCTTGATTACATTCCTTCCCCCTAATTTCATCAATCCACTCAACTACAGGTTTAGGTCTACATATGCCATATATTACCTTTACTCCTAGACTCTCAAAGTAGGAAACATTATTGAATAGGATTAGATAGACTAAGTAATACTAATACTTGAAGAATTTTGTAGAATGATAGGTGGAAAATTGGTAATTGATAACCCCATCTAGGAACTCAGCATAATCAAATTTGGTGATAGTAATGGAGTATATAGGACATAAGATTGAAACCAAATCTAAAATGGATTCATCCATAGTGTTATCATTTTCATAACCAAGAACATGACAGATCATGGAAATTTCTTGTTTGGTTATGTTTGGGAAAATAAATTACTTAAATGGAGGAGGATTAGATGGAAGTGGTGTATTGGCAACCAATAGTTTACCTAGCATCTTATGTTTTTAAAATTGAGACAGTGATTGGTACCTAGTAGCTAGGAGGTCATCATCTAGGGTTTCCTTGGTAGCAAGATCATAGAAGTGAAGTATATGGGCATTTGACTCCCTAGAAATTGAGAAAATGACCTTAGTGCCGTCTACAATGGTGATATGTTCTTTGTGGTAATAAAAACGTGTACCACACCACTCGAACATTTCAAGAAAATGATAATTTTGAGGAATAATAGACTAGGCTAGGTCCAATTCCCACGGGAGCAAATAATCTTTCCTGGAATTAGCATCGGTTTGAGACCTTCAAATCAAATGATAAAGGTCAAGGTAAGACAAAGAAGGGTCAAAATGTCCCCCTCTTTATCTTCCAGGTGGTCTTGAGGGGTCGGTTTATTTGGTTCATTTTGAGTTTGGATAGGGTTCACTTTAGACTTCATTTCAGATCTTTAATGGGAACAACTAATCAAATATATAAAAAGCAAGGGCCAAGACAGTTCAAATTACCTATTTTGGTGATTGTAGGAAGAGTGTACACGTTTCCATCAAGGTTCAATGGTTTGACTCAAGTGTTGAATCTTGATTATGATGCAATTACACTAATCATATGTTAAAACCCCTTTTTAGACTTTTATATGATTCAAAGAAATGATTCACTTTTACATTGGAAGAGACTTTGAAATTTTTGAAGTGTGAAAAAAATTGAATGATGTTACTGATGATGTCATCAAGGTACAATGGACATGTGGTAGATGGGTGTTGGTCCAAGTGGTTTCCTATGTGATGGCTCTGTTAGAGCAAGGTGGCACTCGGTTGGGCCAAGTGTCTCCAAACTAGAGTGACTCATCATCATTAGCATGCACTAAGGAGTTTTCCCCTGCACATGTTTCATTTCATTATTTATCCATGTATATTCCCAAGTGGAGGTTCATGTTTCCAGTTGTCCATCATGCCATCAAATTTGAGTGTGCTATAGTCATCCAACTAAGCGTCAGGTTGAAATACAAAAAAGGTGATTTTCCAGGATACCACGAGTGTTATCACATGCTTGGCTAAGTGGTTTTCCCAAGGCCATAAGCTATGTGAAACCAATCACATATAGTCACATGGCATGGAAAAAACTACAATCGCATCATTATTAGATGTTAACTACTGGGCATGTTCATGATGTGATATGTGACGTGAGCCATCAATCTTGGGAACCAATAAGAGCCACTGTGTAGACCATTGATCCCTTGAACTTCAATAGTGCAGGTTGGATTTATGGATTTATCCCCTAGTATTGGTGCTTTTTCATCAATGTATCCCCTCCACCAGCACACAATTTCAATTGTGTGTGTCTTAGGCCCCTTTCTAAGCCTATGATAAATCCCTTTCTCACAATTTCACCCCCTTTAGCTAAATAGGCCCTTTTTCCTTCAAATTTATCACCACTAAAGTGATTTTTCTTGCACAATGGATCTAATGTAGCTCTCCTTCCTCAATACCAATCCAAGTCATGGATTTAACTGCCCAAAATTACTAAACTCCATTGAAAATTTTGACATTGTACTAACATTGGCTCCAACGAGGAAAACATGTCCATGTGATGTGTTGAGATATGTNTTTTTTTTTTTTTTTTAGTACTAGGGGAATCAGTAACAACGGCAGTATCGTACTCGCGTCACACGGGGTCGAATCCTGTCGGCTGCCTTATAACCCCTAGGGAGAAACGCACAGCCCGCAAGCACGCCCTCTGAGTAAATCGGGGTGAGAATCGACCTTGAGACCTCATTTTACATAGTTCCTTCCATTTAGACGGCACTTGCCAATCAGTCTACACCCCTGCGGGCCGGGATACGGAGTCTATTATTAAAAAATATAATGTATATTTCTTCCATGTTAGGATTGATTTATCACCATGCTCAACAACTTAGCATAATAACACCATGTTTATTTATTTTTAAATGAAATTGTAAAATTTCCATTAAAATGGAAATAGAATTTGAATAAAGAAATAAAAGAAAAACAACTAAAATACTACTATACAAAGTGAGGATACACTTATAGCTTGGTATTGTAGAAAATACTTGAGAAACATCCCATTTATAGGGTCTTCCAATACATCACCTTCGAGGTGGGATAGATCATAAGTGTTGTTGTCTGGGACTACAATAATCGGGAAAGGTCCCTTCAAAAGGTTATCAAATTTTCCATGTTTCCCTTTGGCCTCTCTTCTTGAATCCCACTTCAAAACTAGATATCCAACCATGAATTTAATTTCCTTAGATCTCTTGTCAAATATCTTTTTCATCTTTTCTTGATGTTCTCATGACTTGACCAATACAGACTCCCTCTTTTGTTGAACTTCTATTAGTTGATGAATTCTCCTTTGTACATCATTTGGTTCCTCTGCTTTATCTTGTAATAATTTCATCACTAAAATCCCTAGATATGTAGGGAAAACCGCATCAATCCCATACACCAATTGGAAATTGTAAGTGCCAACGTATATTTTTTTACTAATTCTATCATCCCAAAAAGCATTCTCGAGATGAGAGTCCCATGACATTTTTATTATGTGACAAAATTTTCTTAATTATTCTAATTAATCTATTGTTTCATGATTCTTCCAGACCATTTCCTTATGGGTAGTAAGAGGTTGAATTCCCAATTTCAATATTGTAATCTTGACAAAATTTCACTAGCCTAGTAGACTTGAAAGCTTGTGCATTGTTAGTAATGATCTTCCTTGGAAAACCAAACCTGGATAAAATATTTTCTTCAAGGAATTTTACAATAACCAAGTCAGTAGTATCCCTTGTAGGAATAACTTCAACCTAGTTTGTAAAAAAAAAAATTGTTTTTAGTATCCATTTATGTTGGCCACTAGAATTTGGATTGATTTCACCATTGAAATCCAACCCCCATTGTTGAAAAGGTGCTTCTAGTTTGATGGGCCTAAGTGGGAGAGGAAAAATATTTTGTTTTCCTACAAACATTTGGCATTCTAGTCATTCCCTAACAAGTGCATTAGTATCAAAAAATAAAGTGGGACAATAATAACTTACCCTCATTATTTTATAAGTTGTAGCTCTCTAGGCATGATGACTTCCACAAACTACTTTATAAAACTCATTAATAATGTCTTGTGTTTTCTCTTCTATAATGAAATTCAACAAAATTGCACCAGAGTCCTTCCAAAATAATTGTTCATCAATGATGCAATATTTAATATATTTCATCTTAATGGATCTAGCTTTAGCCTTATCCCAATCTGTTGGAGATTGTAAACATTTTAGGTAAAACACTATATCTTTATGCCAAACAGATTGAGAAAATTTAGGATCTACTTGGGGAAAAGGATCTTGTGGATCCTCAAGTTTTGGCTCAACTACTAGTAGTGTTTAAGACATGATATTCACTTATATCACCCTACAATTTGACTATGTGAGCATTCTTGCTAGACCTTGTCCCTTTACTAGCTTAGTAGGCTTAATATCCACATCATACTCTTGGATTTTATCTATCCAGTTTCCTTTTATTCCCTCACTATTAGGTTAGATCGAGATATCTTTAACAAGAATAGTTGGAACATATACGAGGAGTTTAGAATGTTAATATTTGAAATCCTTTAGAGCCTTAACTAGGGCATATGCATGTTTCTCCATAATATTGTATTTCAACTCAGCATCTCTTAATGCCTTGCTGAAAAATTCAATGGGATACTCATGACCATCATCAATTTTATGTAATAATACAATTGCAATAGTATTCTCAAAAGAAAAAGAGAATATTATAAATGCCTTATCATAGTTATGGCTAACTAAGACTAGGGATTTTCCTAGAACCTTTTTAATCTTCTCAAAAGAGTATTTAGACTCAACAATCCACTTAATTTCACTGTCCTTTTTAAGCATATCATAAATATTCTTCATCATTTAGCAAAGTTTGGTATGAAACTTATGAGGAAATTAATCTTTCCTAAAAGGAACTACACTTCTTTTTTTATTTCTGGCTATACCAATTGATCTAATTGACTTCACTCTGTTAGGTTCTATCCTGACTCCTTCTTTAGATACTATATGGCCTAGTAATTTTCCTTCCTTGATGGAAAGTAAATATTTCTTGGGATTTAAAGATAAACCAAATCTTCTACATTTAATGAAGTTATGTCTCAAATGCTTCATATTATCTTCATCAGGTTTTGAAAGCACTGTCATGTCATCCAGATAGATGACTATAAATTTCTCCTTCTCTCCAACAAAAGTTGTATCCATTTCTCTTTGGAATGTGGCCCCTGGATTTATTAGCTCAAATTGAATCTTTTCATACATAAATTTTCCCCAAGGAGTGGTAAAAGAAGTATTTTTCCTGTCATGTAAACACATAGCCACTTGATTATAGCTATAGAAACCATCCATAATTGATATCCTAGTGGCTCTAACTGGGCATTTTGCAATATATGGTCCATCTTGGTTAAGGGGTAATTATCCTTCAAAGAACACTTGTTTAAGTTTATGAAGTCAAGAGAAAGTGTGATTTTTCCATTCTTCTTCCTTATTGGAACTATATTATCCACCCATTCAAAATATCTCATAGGAATGATGATCTTAGCATCCAAAATTTTCCTAACTTTATTTTCAATACTAGGCAGCGAAATAGGATTGAATTGTCTCAACTTCTACCTAAAAGATTTTGTGCATAGTTTTAAAGGTATCCTATGCTTAATAATAGTAGTATCATATGTCTTCAAATATTCACATTTCTATGCAAAGACATCCACATACTCTTTGAAAATATCCAAATATTTTATCCTCTATTCAACAGATAAATATTTAGATATTTTGATACATTTAGACTCTTGATTTGTTCTGAGATTGCAATCTTCTATACTTTCATATTTTGGGAGAACATTAAGTTTAATAGACATGTCATTCCTGTCAAACAATTGTTCTAGTGGCACTAAACCTTTTGGGATGAAATTATTGTTCAAATGTATAATTTTATGGTTTTCCATATAATTGTTAAAATCAATGTCTATTTCCACTCATTTACCTACTTCCTCAACATCCTCTTTGTCTTATTCTATGTGAATGTGGGTAGAGGAAAACTCATCCATAAGTTCTAGGAACCTTCTTAATTGTTTATTATATTCAAAGACCTGTCATTGTTTCACATTGTCTAGGATAGAGGGTCTACATCTCATTTCAACTGCATACTTGATTTGGGGAATTATAGGTGACTTAAAAGTACTAGCAGCTAAGGATAAAGAGACTGCTTGTTGGTTTAAATATCTAGGGAAAACAATGATATTAAAAGATTGAAAAAAATTATCAATTAAGTCCCAAATCATAATTTGGTATGCTCTCATTCTAGGGTTTTTGGTTTGATAAATACTCTTTACCTGTTGTACCACTAATTCAGAATCTTGAAACACTACAAGTTTGGTAATTTTAATCTTTTTGGAATCTTCTAACCCCGAAAAAAACACCTCATACTCAGCCATATTGTTAGTGGCTTCAAACTCCAACTTGTATGACAATAGAATTTTCTCTCCTATAGGGGAAACTATCATTATTCCTTCTCTATAACCTTCCTTTGAATAAGCACCATCAAAGTATAATTTCCATAGTTCATCAATTCATATATCCACACTAGCATGAATACTTTTAGATCTAGGGTATTAATCATTTGTTTCATTTATTGACAAAATGCAACAACCCATATCTTCTTTAGTAGCATATATGGGGTGAATTTTTGGATTATTTTGATCACTTTCTACATAGGAAAATTCGGTTTCCCTATATAGATGTTTATGTTCACCTCCAAAAACTGGGACTATAGCATATTTCATATTCATTTACATTGTACTTCCTAACTTTGATGTTGAAGATCTAGACAATAACACTCTATAATTTGCAAGCACATCAGCTACAACAACATCCATCATGATACCCTTGACAGTTAATTGTGATAATTTCACCACCAAATATTTGATCATACCCTCACATTTTACTTTCCTTGAATCAAAAGAGTATAAATCATGATAGAGCCTAGTTATTTCTAACCCCAATTTCTACATTATTGTTTTGGGAATGAGGTTATGGGATGCTCCAGATTCTAACATGAAATTTTGTAGCAATTCATCATGTATGTTAAGAGTCACGTACAAAGGAGAAACAAAGTATTTTTTATTATCTACAAACATAATAGTTGGGAATTCATCATGTATGTTTAAAGTGTCATGTTGATTGATAAAATATATTCCATGCATGCACTTCTCAATTTTCCTATGATAAATAGGATTTTTGGCCAATTCTAATAAGGTACATGTATTTTGGTTTTCCCCAGTTCATACTCAAGACTAAAAGGCTGAACAATTTTATCAATATCTCTATGGTCGTTTCTCCCCTTGACTTTCTCTTAGGTATCAATATTATGTGCAATTGTTATTGATTCTTTTTCTTTCTCTTTGGACTAATTTACTGGTAATTTTTTAAATGGAGGTTGATTATAATTTTTATCCATAATAGGTCTCAATATGAGATCATATTTCTTATGTAATTATACTTGTAAAGTATCATAAAACAATTTATATTGTGAGAATGATAATCCCCCTTAATCTCCACCTAGATTTGTATTGTGATATTTAGCATTTAAATATTTTTCATAGTCGTTTTGAGTTAGATGCATGGATTATTGGCCATATTGAATTAAATGAATTTGTTATTGAAATTCAATACATTCCTCCTCCCAAAATATTCCATTAAATTGTTTTCATTTTTATTTTTTACAGGAGGTCTAAGAGGTTGTTATTTATTTATTTTGTCTCTTCTAAACATTTATGGATTGAATGATGTCCTCAACTGATTAGGACTTCTAGGACCTTCTTCAATAGGATATTTATTTGGAGGGTTTCATTTTAATTCCATCCTCAACAATTTATTTTACAAATTCCTAATGATTCTTGACGTATCCTCAATCTTAGCCTCCTGAGATTCTTTGTTAGAGACAGAGGAACCAATTTCCTCTTTAACTTTATTTTTGTATTTATCATTCTAATATGTTTTTAGATTATTTTTTCCTAAGGAAATCATGTTTCCTTCAATATCTATCACATTATCTTTCATTATTAAGAGGGTTGGATATATTCTCTCTCTCAACATCATGGAAAAATCAACCTCAAAGGCTCCAACACATGTCACCTTTGTAGCTGCTTGGATTGGCTTGATATCCACAAGAATTTTATTATAGAGTTTATTAAAACTTTATTAAATTCAATTACAAATTTAGTAGATTTCTTATTTAAGGATCCAAATTATGTTAGATAGTAAAGGTGATGTCTCTTTTCTCCCCATTTCCTCATAAGGGTAGATTCAAGAACTTGGCAAGTGTTAATAGTGGCATGATGTAATCCTATAAACTATTTCTTGAGATCTCCTTCAAGAGTTTGGAAAAATATTCTCATTAACATGTCATCATGTTCCACAAACAAGTTATCTGTGAAATATTGGAAAACAACCATGTGTTGTTCAACAATTATATCCTTTTCCCATCATATTTTGGGAGAAAGTTAAGATAATTCTCTGGTAAGTCATGTGTATTTTGGGGAATATTTAAAGGGATATATTTGGTTGCTACCCAAGTATTAATTGGTGGTGGAGAGGTGGTTGATCTCCCCCAACTCTACCTCCTCCTACTCCAACCATTAAATTCTTGAGAATAAGGTTACTAGCTTCAGAAGATAAAGGAGGTCTAGGGTTCTTCAATAAAGGATTATAAGAAGTGCTAGCTATATGAGAGAGACCTAGAGGGGAATTATGAAAATCAATCAAAGGTTGATTGGGAATTTTTACAGTAGAGTGGGCTTCTAGGGGTGTATCATATATTCTATTAGAAATATTTATTCCATAACTAGAAGGAGGAAAAAGATATGTATTAGGGTTACCTCTAGTATATGAAATAATTCTTTCTCTGATATTTCTCAACGAAATCATATTATCTATATCTAATAAAGTTGGAATTCTTTCTAGATCAAGGTTCACTCTGAAATGTTTATTTTTTAACACAAAATTTACCTCTTTGGAGTCACCAGGTGACAGGTGGAAAACCTTGTGTCTGAATGTTGATCACCATCAAGAATTAGTGATGAACTTGTCGTTTCCCCATGGGAAAATAACTTCACAATTCTATCCGCAGTAGTGGTGCCATTTAAGCATATTAGTCCTTGATTTTTTCTTGGTTGTCAGTGGAACGATCCCAAGGATCCTTGGAGCTAAAACTCAAATTGGTTTTTTAAGATACCTTTCTAAATGAAGGGTTGTAACATACTCAACAATTATTCATAGCTCATGTAACTCTCCAAACAGGATGATTGGAAAAATATTCAACATATAGGGGATATTTCCCTTCTATGTATCATATAATTAGGGTTAAAAGAGTGAATGAATGTGTGAAAGAAATATAAACACATTCAAGGTATTCTATGCAAATAAATCTTGTAAGGATTATTGTGAAGAAAACATGTTGAGCAGTCAAAAATTCAACAATATAGACAACAATATATTATGAATTTATTTAGGGTATATGCTTCACACAACTCATCATTTGAAAATTCAAAATATCATAAATTCTACATCGACTATCCCAAACAAGAATGAAAAAATATTGGTCATAACATGAAATCAATCTCATTCACACATGGAACCACATACATTTACAACATATATGGTGCCAAAACTTTTGATGAGAGATTTTATTGATGAATCTTTCAGAATGCATTTCAGAATGGAAGAGGTGGATCTCATGAAAATGATACAATGGAAGAGAAGAAAGATGGAATTTACAAACTGATACTACAAGAAGTCATCGAATCCCTATAATCCTATTTCTTTCCTTCTCATAATTTGTCATGTGCTTGGAGCTAGGTTGATATCTGAAATTTAATATTAAGATACTCTTCCTCTCTCTATTTGCTAATAAAAAATTGAGTAATATTCCTTATGACTCCTTTAAACATGTCTTTCCATGAGAAAACCACCTCTTTAACTATATATCGCTTCTTGATTCTTGAGTGGTTTTTATTTAATAAAACGAAATTACTTTCTACAAATGTGAGAATCAATTAAACAAAATCACTTATGAAGAAGTTGGACCCGTGACACTTGTATGACCTTGTCTTGGAAGTTGTAACTTTAGATATTGATACATCTTCTTCCATACCTTTCCCATTAGATATTCTAGTTGATTTAAATTCCTTTTTAATTCATCCAAATTAGTTAACCTCTCGTATGATGGTGGAGAAAGATTCTTAAAAATCATTTTGAGAGTATACAATAATGCAAAATCTCCAGCCAGCATATCCATTACATCTTGTCCTTTCATGGGCCCTTCCAACTGTTAAAACCTACTATCATCATTCCTCATATTATCCAAAAATATTTGATATTTCTTCTATATATAGAGGTCATCACTACCATCCCCCAAATTAGGAAATCCAAAGATGACCACTTCACTAAAAATCTTCTTGAATGCAACAATATCACCACTAAGTTCATGAACCTTATGCTTTGCACTCTGCATGAGTTTTTTCTTGGCCAAAACCTTTTTGGCATCCATAATGAGGCTAGTTTTGTCTTTTATGTTCAGGTCTTTAATATCCTCCTTGGATCTACTATTTAGGAACTTGATTAGATCAATAGCCATTCTCTGATTTCCCTCTATTGTGAGAACACAAAAGCACCACCAAAACCATGAGTATTGGTCGGGACTCAAACTACTAAAATTTTGGAAAGACACTACTCTTTACCTACCTGACTATTTATCCACTTATGAGAGTACTGTGTGCAGATCGTCATCGAAACCAGAGAATATGATCTCTTCACTAATATTTAGGTTTTTCTTTCCAGGCCACTCCTACACTACCGTGCGAACTCCAAACGCTATCTAAGGGAACCTTTGAAATATTCATAATTTCATCTCCTCGTTGGTCGATTCATTTAATATTATCCTTTACCCCCTCATCATCACTTTTCTCTCCACCCCTCAACGTGCTCGAAACAGAAATATCAAATATGAATCCTTTATAACATCGTCATTGAGGAAAACAATATGCGAGTTTTACCTCCAAATGAAATATCCTAATGACGAAAATTACCTCATGGTTAAGTGCTCAAATTTTAATATATGATTTGTCTTAAACCCATTGCGAGGACCGACCAAGTCCAACCTTTCCACAAGATTTTTAAAAATGGTATAAAACAACCATGTGTGGGTATGTGGTGATATCCTATTGATCTATTTTACTCAAAAAATCTCATCGGAGGAGGAGGATGATATGGATATGTTGTGTGAATTCTTTTGCAATCATTGATGACAAAAAGGTCGGAAAATTTTCCTCTTTGAATGACCTTTCCCAATGAATATTCCCACCAGAGGATTTTTCCCTCCTAAACATATCATTTCTAATGTATGCTGACGACGTACGCAATTGATCACCTCAAGAACAAATTTAATGAAAAATAGTACACCTATGACATGGTCTTAGTTGTATCACAAATGACATTGATTGATCTATAGTATGAGCAGGAATTAATAATAGAAAAATATTGGTAACACACAATAAGCATAAAACCAATCATGAAAAATATTGAGAGCTAAGAAATCACCTTTAAGGAGAAGAAATTAGGAAGTTTTTTTGTGGGTTTTCTTCTCAGGCTAGCAGGTACATATTGAATAAGTTATAAATTTGTTCTTGTCTACAATTTATTCAAAGAAATGATTTTATTTTTAATGGATATTTGTGCAAGTGACAAATTATCCACAATGCAAACCTGTACAACAAAGTTCAAATCTGTTTCTAGTCTTGTTAATGTTCCAAGCACAAAATCCTTCAACATTGTTGATACAAATATACATGATGGAAGAGAAAATTATGCAGCATATTAGGAGACATATGAAATTCTATGTGATGATAAGTATCCAATCGAGGATGAGGACATTCAAGAATACAAGAATATAAAACTTATCAGAATACATATTGTTACATCTTGCCCAAGCCTCTTCCCTTACAATGATGTTGTGAGATGGTGACTCACGCACATACAGAAATATACCAGAATTATATTCAATTATGTCGGTGCGCCTATTACATCTCTCTGATATAAAACTCTTGAACCTATTATTTCCCTAGATGAATCCTTCTTAGACAAATTTGGGATAGATCACAAGGACTTCAAGACACTGATGTAAGATTGGTTCGTGGATGAAGAATGTCCAGTAAAATGAGGAGAACGAAATGTTTCCACTCTATACCTGAAATATCCCTAAAGGATTTTGAATGCAATAATATGTAGACTCTATGGAGAAGAAACCAACACCCATTTTAGAATGGAATGGTTTTCGATGGCCTATATGGTGGTCAAAACCAGGAAAGCATTCAATTGGGCCAACATTTTATCATTCACCATACCAGCGCAAGTTCGTGAAGCTATAGGTATGAAAAACCCTAGGTTTTATATGACAACTTGTCTCATAGATGTGGTCTATTTAGCACACACATTTCCTACTTTTAATTGGGTTTGGGATTCAATCAAATCCCTAATTCATGAATATTTCTCTCATTTATGGGAATAAAACTACAAGAACCATATTTATGATATCTGTGATTATTTTACGGCCCCCTTACACAAAACAAAATTTGGGGTTCACCCTCATTGAATATCTCCTGGTGCCATTAAATATTTAAAAGGGATAGGGGATTGATACATGACCAAATACTATAGATATGTTTGTATTTTTGGAGCTACAGGGCCACCTCATCTACTTCCCAAGTATGTACCTGATAAATTTTTGGTCCTCAAAGTGGTGTATCAAACAATAAACAATGGGGTTACAACATATTTGTTTGAGAAGAATAAGAGGTATTGACTGATTTTCCTTATTCACGTGTGACAATACTCTCTCCTAAACAAAAAATAAGAAGAAAAGGAAGAAACAACCTTGCAAGAAATATGTCTAGAAACTGAAGAAAAGAAGGGACATGGCCCTCAAAATGTAGTGTACAATCACTTGAAAGTTTTCAAATTGACATTGCAGACACCTCATTAGGCTAGATATGTTAAGGATATTTTCCGAGGAGATACACATTTTGAAGAAGTATTGAAAATGATCCCTACTAACTTGGTTAGGGAACAATTCAACAAAGATGAAGATGCAAACAGAGTTTTGAGAATAGAACAATTTAAAACATTGCTTCAACAAGATAAGGAGAAACATGAATCTGTGGAACTAGCTAGGAAACAAAAGGATGAAAAATTGTCTAGGAAGGTAGATGAAGCTGAAGAGATGTACCAACAACAGAAGAAGTTTGAAGCCCAACAGAAGCTGTCAGAGAAAATAAAAAACCAAGATATGGCCGAGAAAGACAAGGAAGGAAACAAAAAATATGTTAAACCTCCTAGGTAAGAACATGAATCAATCCATGAAAATGTAACAACAAACCCTGACATAAATATGGTTACAGTTCTATTGGAAGAATGCACTCCCTTGGCATCCATACCGGGAAGTTTCTCACTCACATCACTCGGGTTAGGTGTTGAAGGTGCAGTTGTAGTGGTTGGAAAATATTATTATAGCCATAAGACTAAATCTATTTAGAAAATAACTACCAAAAGGAAAAGAGGAGGGGTATGCATAGATATATTTGAGAGGAACATCAAATGGAAAATAGGACCAGACCCAAAATATAATGTTATCCAAGAAGAATTAATATTGAATTATTTTGTTGGTACTAACTATATGTTGGTTCATGAAATGGTCAATGCACTAGATGTGGCTAAGTTGAGAATAACATAACTGGAAAATGTTGTAGACACAGTAAAAAGCTATGTCTCTAATGAATTTAGTGAAAAAGCCATCAAAATGAATGAAGAACTTTGGGGCTCGCAGAATAAATTCTTTTACGCACTCAATAAAATATTGAAGGCCAAATCTGATCAAGTGATATTGAGTATGTAGGTGAAAGACATGCAGGAAAAATATAAAAAATCTCAAGAATCCTATAGAAGGGTCACATAATGGAAATATATTCATCAAAAACTCCCCTGAGACCCTTCCTGTGTATTCAAAAAAGCATAGAAACATAGATCTTCGACTGTTGAATGTAGGGATGGATATGATCATAGATATCAGGAATACAGAGGAGCAAGTTAGTACAAAAAGCCAAGAACTGTGGAAGTCTTCTGACAACCTACTCACACAGCTCAAGATGGATCCCTTGAGGGATTTAGAAAATGTGTCATTGACTCAATCAATGGTCGAAGATGTGGAAAACAAGAGAAATATCAACATGAATTCCATTGGAGTAATTAGTGAAATTAGTGCGGAAGTTATAGAGGCAAGGTTAATACATCCCACCGGGATGATTTCGCTAATTGAATATTATGTGCAACGTGTTGAGAAAAATCTGAAGATGGAAATTATTATTCTCATTTGCAATAGAAAAACAAACCTCAAAAGGACACAACTATGTCGATTGGATGATATACTCAAGGACTTTGAGACCTGAAAAATCTTCATAGACACAAAATTGCAACCACCAAGGCCCCCTTGAGTATCTCACTGTAACCAAATTTCGCAAAAAAACATAGTCTAATAATTGCCATATATTAATCGAGAAAGAGAGCAAAGCATCGCTTCAGTCCTCTGACCGTTAGGAAGTTAGAAGAATACAAAAATATCCTCTTCATATTCTATAAAAACAAATGAATGTAAAGAAGAGAGGAATTTTGTTCTTTTGGAATTCAGATAGTATTACTAGTTTCGTGGAATAAAGAGCAAGCGACATTTTTGGAGACTGGTGATTCTAGTGAATGTGGTTGAGCTTTTTCTGAATGAATTTAATGTTTATATTTGTTTTATGAGTTTATTTGTGTGAGCTATTTCTGCAATTTTATCTCAAGCATGGATTATCACTTGTTTCCTTTAGAAGGAGGACCATAGAACTGAATGCATGCAAATAAAAGAACAAACCCTTCCCATTCTATTCCACAAGTAAATAATTATTTATCGAGTGATTCCCATCAACTTTGTTTTGAGCACACTTCTCTTCCCCTATTGTATACTATGAACACACTAGCTCAGGCCAGTAGTCAACATACTTCCACTCTTCCTGAATCTACATTTTCTTCACTGCAACCCCACATATTAACCCTCCCACATATCTATATCATTCTTAGGAAGTCCCAAGAGCGTGTAGATTGTGTCCTAATAAGACAATGTAGCAGACAGGTAGGTCATCTTCCCATTGACTATTTGGTATCTCAAGTTCAAGAAAATCCTCATATCAAAGAGCAATTATTTATCTACCCTTTCACATATCAATATAATCATGTTGTTGGAACCCCTGAATACCACCTACCTCAAGATACATCAGACATTTTTTAGACTTCCGATTTTGGAATTGAACACTACTTACTAGCTAGTGATGTCGGTGGTATACCTCCCTGTCCTCCCGAATCACCTCCTTAAAGGCCAAGAAATGAGTCATAAGAAGACTCTGAGGAGGAATAAGAACACACGAGTGAAACAGAAAACAACCCACTTTAGATAATCTTGTACTAAAATCCAAATATGGCCAGAGATAATGTGAATCAAAATCCCCCTCCCTATCAAACTTGGTTGGTTCTTGATGTAGTCACTGTACCTGGGATTATACATGACATGCCCAAACATCCAGAGATTTTTTTTCCAAAGTTCGACCCTAACAGAAAAGATTTGGCTGAAGACCACATTAAGAATTTTTTTTTTTCTGTAAGACTCCAAAGAATTCGACACAAAGATGTTGTTTGTCAGTTGTTCCCCCTTACATTTGAGAATATATCATCAACATGGTTCTTCTCTTTATATGAAGCCTTCATTACTAGCTAGAGGACTTTTGAAACTATTTTTTAGAAAATTTGGGGAAAATAAAATGCCAACCACTTTAGTCCTAGAACTGTCAAGGGTTAAAATGCATTCTAAGGAATTAGTCAAAGATTACAATAAACACTTCCTTACCCTATTTAAATGAATCCCACAAGCCTCTAAACCTATTGAATACATTTCCATTGGATTCTATACCTTTGGTTTGCCTATGTCCATGTAAATTTTTGTTAAGAATGTTGAGAAAGCCACCCTTGAAGAAGCCTTCTAGGAAGCCCTTAAAGTTGAAAATAACATATTGAGTTTAAAAGGAAATAATATCCAATGAACTGATTGATTTGAAGAAGAATGGTGGAGAAGGGTATTCAATATCGAAGAAAATTGTTATATTTCCTCCCAATAAAGATAAGAGTACTCCTCCAACCAATAAAACCAACCCTTCTCAGGTAGATGGAATTAACATGGAATATATTTTTAAATCATGACAAACTTGGGCAACAAAAAATATGGCTGAGGTCAAGGATGAAGGAGAGGAAAATTAGGAACAACAAGAAAAATCTCAGGAATCTCAAGGAACTAAAGTAAAACAATTGAATTCATTATGGGATATCACATGTGGTGGAGAGGAAGAAGAAACTGAAGAAATACACCTATCCCAAAACATTGTAACTACCAGAAGTGCGAGAAAGAACAACTCATTTAACACTCCAAACTCTTCCAATCGTCCTACAACTACCACTTCTGGTACCGAGCAAACCTCATCTCCTTCAAACACGAATGCCCCCAATATTCCTAAAACAACACCCTCTAACCACAAAGAAACCGGTCAAACACCTAAGCCAAGTGCTTCATCTGTGTCCCCAACAAAATTGAAATATGATTTCCTAGAAGATTTGAAGAAAACCAAAGCCAACATTTCCCTATTTGAGCTTTTGAAAATACCTCATATTCAAGAAACTTTTATTAAAACTATAGAGGGAAATACTTCCACTGGAACCAAAGAAGTTAATGTAGGGAAAAATAAAGGAACCACCACAACAAGTCCATCCAACAATGATACCTCATCCAAGATTCAAGTGGCCACAAATGCATCCTTAACTGGACAAAGGTTAATATCTACTACCACACCTTTCCTAATTACTTTTGAAATATTTAACATGAATGTCCATAACTGCATGGTAGACTCAGGAGCTTCATCTAAGGTAATTCCCCTTAAAGTATGTGAGAATCTTAATGTCAAGATGGAGGCATCTGATATTTAAATTATCTAGTTAGACAGAACTCAAGTCAAAGTAAATGGGGAACTAAATAATGTTTTAATCAAAATGTCTAATAATCCTAAAAATAATCAAACTATTGATATCATTGTAGTATACATACCTAATAATTATGGCATTCTTTTGAGTAGAGACTGGTCTGCTATGCTGAATGGATATTTTAATGCTGACTACTCACATTTATGGCTTCCTTTCAATGGAAAACTTAATTAGACCAGAATTGATAGAGAAAGGTATATGAAGCATGTCGTTATTGATTTGAACGACCCAAATGAATCTGTGATTTTTAACAATTCACTCTTGGTAAATTATTCATATGACACATTTTTTGGGAATTAGACATCTGAAACATCTTCCTTTGTGGAATCAAACACACAATCTAAAATCCTTCATTGCACTCATATTTTCTAGCCAAACTATAATACAGTAGTTCGTACTAACATTAATTTTGATGTACATCCTAACATATTTTCCAAATATAGATTAGAGATATTGACTAATTCCATTAACCCCAATAAATCAAGAAAAAAATAAAATTTGAAATCATCTACTGAACCAAAAAAGGAGGATCCTAATATGTGGACGTTATTTTTTTATGGATACAAGTCTCTAGAAGGTGCAGGTGTTAGTTTCATACTCAAGGATCCAAGAGGAAAGAAAAAATTAATTGCATGAACACTATAATTCCAATGCACCAACAATACTGTCAAATATGAAGCTTTGCTACAAGGATTGAAAATGACAATAGACCTGAAAGAAAAGAAAATTAAGGTATTTGGTGATTCTGAAATTTTCATAAGACAAGTAAGGAACACCATCCATTGTCTTTCAAGTCATCTTAAACATTATTAGAAAGAGGTATGGGAGATAATTCAACTTCTTGATGCATTTAATATTAGTCATATTCCTCATTTGCTTAATTGTGATGCTAACTTACTAGCTAATGTCACATATAGATTAATATCGTCATATGTGTTAATGCCTGATAATTTTTTTGTTGAACTTTTGTACATGTCATCAATCCCTGACAATGTAACTAGTTGGATATTTTTCAATGATAACCACCAGACCATTAGCTTCATATACCTCACAGAAACATTCAAGGACTTTTTTATAGATGAAGGTCAACATGATCAAATGGTGAACTCTGATGCTATTGATCAAGATCAACAAAGAAATCAATATGGTTCAACCAACAAGAATGTGGTGAGGCTGGAGAAACTTTATGATCTCCAGGATAAGTTCAAGAAGACAACAAACTGCAAAACCAACAACTGATCAATGTAGTTTGAAGTAATAAATCTAGGAACAAGCACAACACCTAAAAATAGCAATCTGGGAAAGAATCGTTCTCCTGATGAAAGACAAGATTACATCAAAATATTCAAGGAATACAAATATATATTTTCCTGGATGTATGAAGACCTCAAAACTTATGACAACAAGATTATACAACACATTATTCCATTGAAGCCTCAAACAAATCCTTTTCAACAAAATCCGAGAAAGATACATCCTAGCCTTGAGCCACAAGTCAATGTGGGACTGAACAAGTTGTTAGTTGCTAACATTATTTTCCCAGTCAAAGATACTCAATGGATTTTTAACCTAGTACTGGTCAGGCAAAAGAATGGATATATAAGGATTTGCATTGGTTTTAGGAACTTGAACAGAGCCTCTGAGAAATACAACTATCCAGTGCCCCCTATGGAGAAAATATTTCAATGTGTATCGAGCTCTGAAATGCTCTCATTACTAGATGGTTTTTCTCGTTACAACCAAGTTTTGGTGTTTCACGATGACCAATTGAAAAATGCTTTCCAAACCAAATGGGGAACCTATGCATATAGGAAAATGCCATTTGACATGATCAACATTGGGGAAACCTTCCAAAGAGAAATGGATATTTCTTTCTGAGGCTTGATTGGAGAGTGTGTTGTGATTTATTTAGATGATGTTACTATATTCTCCAAAAATAAGAAGGACCATATAACCCATTTGAGAAGAGTGTTCAACAGGTGCAAGAGGTATGGTATATCACTTGATCCCCAAAAAATTGTTTTTGTAGCTGATGAAGGTATACTTTTAAGATTCATAGTTTCCGAACATGGTATGGAAATTTAATCTTAAAGGAATGAAGCTATTGATATAATTCCCCCCCCCCTCCCCCCATGACAAAAAATCCATGTATTCTTTCCTTGGGAAAATTAATTTTGTGAGAATATTTATCCCTAGCTTTTCTGAGACAGTGAAACCCATTCAAGACATGATTAAAAATAATGCATAATTCAGATGGGGACCTAAGGAAAAATAGTATTTTGAAAAATTTAAAATGGGAATAGTACCCCTACACTTACGAGTGAAGACTTAAATCGAGGTTTTATTCTCTACAATTTTAATTCAGACAATGCATTTGCATCTATTATAACTCATAAGAACCAAGATGGAGATGAATTTCTCGTGGCTTTTATGGGTTCAAGTTTACAAGGAGCATAATTGAATAACCTAGAAGTGGACAAACATGCTTGTGATGCATTCAAATTTGTAAAACACTTCAGGCCTTACTTGATCTAATAAAAGACTAAGGTCATCTTCCCTTATCCCAATGTAGGAAATATCTTGGTGTAGAAGGATCTGGGAGAGAAAAGAGATAACTAGATAATACCCTTATAAGAATATGACCTAGAAATCAAACCTACTAAAATGTTCAAGGGGTAGGGGTTATGTAAACTAGATGTTGAATCTACAAGCGATGAAGTATAAGAAGATGCATTATATCAAGACCAGGACATTTTCGAAAGAGAAGTTTTCTATATTACTGTTAATTCTAACCAATGGTGCTATGAAGTGAAATATTATTTAACCCATGGGTCATCCCTGAATTATTTGGAACCAAAGAAGAAGATATCTCTTAGACTCAAATTATCTCAATATCATCTCATTCGAGGGATATTATGCAAAAATAATTATGATGGTGTTTTCCTGAGATGCCTGGAGAAGAAGGATGAAAACAAGGCCTTATTTGAGCTTCACGATGGCCTAGTTGGTGTGAAGTTCGTAGGTGCCACTACTGCTCACAAGGTCCTCATAGATAGTTATTATTGTCCTACTCTATTCAAGGACTCGCATGCATAAACAAGAAAGTGTCAAGAATTTCAAAGGTCGACTAGAAAGGAAAAGAAAGTTGTGTTTCCCCTTCAACCTGTTTTTATAGAATGACCCTTTCAACAGTGGGGTTTGGATGTGATTGGGGAAATTAATCCAAACTCATATCAACTACAAAAATATATCCTGACTGTCACTGATTATTTCACTATATGGACAAAAGCAATACCCTTGAATACATTCAATTAAAATCAGGTGATATATTTCCTTGAATCTTATATTATCACTAGGTTTGGTGTCCCTGAATCTTTGGTTTATGATAATTCCAAGTACTTTTCTTCTCTGAGATTAATTGAATATGCTCTTGAATGAAACATTAAAGTTAAATATTCAATGAACTACTATCCACAAGGGAATGAATTGGTTGATTCAACCAATAAAAACTTGATCAAAATGCTCAAGAGAAATGTCAATGACCATCAAAGGAACTGGCATATTTCTCCTCCCGAACACCTTATGGGATGACATAGTAACTCCCAAGTATCCTATTGGTAATTACCCCATTTTTTTTAGTCTATGGATAAGAAGAAAATTTTCCTACCCATACCTTTCTACCCTCATTGCAAATTGCTCAATCTTTTCAAGATGAAACATGCCTGATAATGAAACAAAGACTGAATATATTATTGAAACTAGAAGAGGAAAGGGAAAATGCCAAAATGAACTCAATACAATGCCAATAATTAATTAAAAAAAGGTTAGATAGTTCAACTGTAGGAAGCAAATACTTTCAGGAGGGATATCATTTTCATAAATGGGACAAAGTAAATGAACTTAAAGGAAAGAATACAAAGTTCCAAAAATTATGGTTGGGCCCATATCTAATTCATTAGAAAATTGGGCTTGGAACATTTAAACTCAGAACATTAGAGGGAGAAGAGGAGGAGCTCCTTGTCAATGATAAAGTCCTCAAACAATACTTCTTTTGATCACCATTGGTGAAAAAAATTTGTACATAGTAGCATTCTCTTTATTGTTTCATTTTTATCTAGAATAAAACCTTGCTTTTCACTTTTATCTCATCACTTTATTCTACTGCCACAATAAAAATCTTTCTAACCTCTTTCACATCTAAATTACTGGAAAATGCTCTTCATGCCTAGCAAGCACCTTGCAGAAGAATATCTATTCAGGTACTCATTGTGATCATGAAATGTCTTGTATTTGGGATTGAGCAGTTAAATTAAACTTATGGTTATACTTAATGGGAATAATTCATTATCCTTTGTTTCAAGAAGCCGCCAATTATACATAACATGTGTGTATGTCACTGGAGTTGACATGAGACTGGGTTCCTATGTGACTATTCTCATATGCAGCTCATGGTTCTATGAATAGATTACAATAATAGTTATAGTGTCTTATGGATAATTCTTGTGAAGCCTCCATGTCCCTTTTTTGTAGGAAAATTCCCTTGCAGGCAGGTGAATTCCCTCTTGGATCTTAGACCCCTATGACCAAGACAGAAAAATGTTAACTTTGAACCTTGACTTTCCTTTAAACATAGATAATCTAGTCAATACAGAAGAGGAAGAAAGTATGAGTACCTTTTTACGAAGTTTTTCCTCGCTCAGTCCAAGTTGAACTTGATCTCCAAGTCCTTTAACAAGTCCTACAATCCAATAAACAGTGGATACAAAGCATACTTCCTATTCTACCATGATTAGTTTAAAGCTAGATTTATCCGAAAGACAAGCTCATGCAAATGTACACAATCTTGAAGGAAGTAGACCAAGAACATGTATTAATGAGAACAAAATAAGGTTCTTACAAGGTGTAGATGTAGATGTAGCAGCCTCACCAAGCTCTCCTTGTCCAACCCCTTTCTCGAATGATCCACAATAAAAATGAGAATACTTTTCACGGATTATTCTCCCAGACTCCACTACAAATGAGATCATAAGTTTGGTATCTATAAACTCCTCTCTCTCCTTCCTCTATGGAAAGCCATCATTATATAGGATTTGGAGGCTTAACCACCATGGAGAGGATCTCTCATTAGATCCACTAAAAAAGGGATCTCTAAGATATTTAAGGAGAAAATATTTCCTAAGGATTTTAGGGAGGAAATATCTCTCAATGATTTTAAGGAGGAAATATTTCAACCATCCATGAGATCCTCCACCTTCCCTAAAAAATAGGAAACCAAATGTGAGGTGGATTCTCACACTTAATTGATTTCTTTTTCATGAATATTAATAATAATTCATGTGCACTTGATATTTTGGCCTTCATGTAATATATCCCTCCTCCATGTTGACTAGGGATTGTGACATAGGTTATTCCATGGTGTCAAGGTGTATGAGACACTTATATGACACTTACAACACTTAGGGTGAGGTACCTATTGAAACTAGGTTTTAAACTTTTTACCTCTAAAACTAAAACTTTTCCCTTTCGGGATTCGTCTTTTCATAAGGTATAATCCTCGCTATCAGTCCAAAAAGACCGGTATCGAAGTCCTGAAATGATTTCATTTCTTCATTATAATAAAAGACAGAAATCTCAAGTGTTATTAAATTCTAGACGCACGTTCTATAAAGTACTTTTAATCATGATAAATTAAAACCCTAAAGGAGTTAATTAACCATCTTTTAACCTTTCGGGATTCGGGTTTACTCATAACAATACATTTTCAATACATTTTGAATCGTGAAATGTCGATTCCCGATTTCCCAAAAGAAGTGGAAGTGAGTCTTAATCCTGATTAATTAAAAACTAATCCCATCGCGATTTCAGGATTCAGGGTTTAGTGGTGACATACCTCATGTAAGCGCAATCCTCGAAATGTGAAGTCCCGACTCAATACCAAAGTTTAGACCTAAACTTTTCTCACCGCGATTTTGGGATTTGGGGTTTAGTGGTGACATGCCTCATGTAAGCGCGATCCCTGAAACCCGGAAATGTGAAATCCCGACTCAATACCAAGTTTAAATTGAACTAATTTTGTTTTAAAAACATTTAATGGTATTTAAACTTCTTAGGTATTTTCATTTATGAGTTCCATCAAATGAGATTTTTCAAATTTTGATTTTAGAATCGCCAAAATACGGCCATATTAATAACGGATAGTTGGTGATTTTCATGACACCAATGCATATCTTAGAAATATTCTCTTCTTTAAAGGTATTAAATTCTTGGCAGTCACGTCAATAATTTCACCATTAAATGAGTTAAAGGAAAATTAAATGAGTTAAATGAGTTAAAGGTCTATGTTTTGAAACTTGTTTTTTCTCTTTCTATCATAAGTAAGTCGCATCTAACCGAGCTTTCACACCTCTCTTCTGTGACAGGTTTTTGTTCCAATAAAAAAGTCATGGCACCAAAGAAGGGACCCAAGAAGAGTGAAGATACAGCTGAGATTTCCAGCCCGGAGGGAGATGTCATATCCGACACCACACCACATGCTATCGATTCGATTAAATCATGGAGAAAAATTTATGAAAATCTGGACTGCGAGATAAAAAAATCCCCTAACGACTTCGAGAATCACCTTTGGGACATAGCAGAATCAGAACTTCACAAAATTGAAACACGCCCACGGCTCATGGTGTACAATGACATGATCAGTTGGGCTTTGGACAAGGTTGATATTCCAATGAGAAGCATTTTAAATGATCAAGAGGCCATTATTGGCTCATTTAGACCTGAACATATCCAGGTTATGTACAAACTCTCACCCAATCCTAAATTCATTTACAATGCCGAATTTATAGTTGAATTTCAGAGAAAGGAATGCACTGAGGTAGACCAAACTTACCCTGATTTAATCAAAGGCTGGTGGATATTCCCATCAAACTTTAGGGCCGATACCCACAGAATTTATGTCACAACCTCTTTGAATGAGTACATGGTTTATGTAGCCATATTGTTGTGCAGACTCTTAAGAAAAAAGAATCCCTGTCATTTCCCCGCAGAATGGGTGCCCTTTTTAGAAGAAGCATTAGAAGGATATAGTTTCAACTGGGACAAGATTTTATCTAATAATATAGCCAAATAGGTTTTGGATTACAGAGTTGCAAGAGCCCGAGGTCAACCAGTGGCCTTTTACATGTCGACATACATCATGAACGCAATTTGTTTTATGACTCCATTCCCCCTAATGAATTGGATTTGGAACACAACCTGCCTTAAACCCATTCATGAATATCACTCTGAGCTGTGGGAAGAAAACACAAAAAATTTGTTTTACGAAATTTTCCATTTCGTGGTAATACCAATGCATAAAATGTTTTTCGGCTGTGACCCTCCTCGCATTTCTGAAGTAGTTTCAAATAACCTCAAGACAATAGTAGACTATTTCACTAAAGAAAGATTCTCCTACATCAGGGTTTATGGGTGTTCAATTCCCCCTCATGCACTTCCAAAATTCCTCCCGTTGGATTTGGAACACAACCTGCCTTAAACCCATTCATGAATATCACTCTGAGTTGTGGGAAGAAAACACAAAAAAATTGTTTTACGAAATTTTCCATTTCGTGGTAATAACAATGCATAAAATGTTTTTCGGCTGTGACCCTCATCGCATTTCTAAAGTAGTTTCAAATAACCTCAAGCCAATAGCAGACTGTTTCATTGAAGAAAGATTCTCCTACATCAGGGTTTATGGGTGTTCAATTCCCCCTCACGCGCTTCCAAAATTCCTACCGGATAGACTGGTGTGTAGGGAAGTAGCACACCAAATAGTAAAAGGCGGTATCGAAATAGAGATAAAGGCATCTCAAAATAAGTCCTGGACAATCTTCCATGTGCACATTGGGAAATTTTCATTACAAAATTTGGTACATTCCAGGGTGGAAGCAGAAGCACTCGAAGAAGTTAAAATGTTAAATATTGAGTACAAAAGGCATGACCCTTATCAACTAGTGAACAAACACTTGATACACTGCAATATGAAAGCATGCGAACATGAGGAGTCCCCTTGGGATGACATGTTCAAAGGGACCAAGTCTTACAAATAAGTGTTAGAACGAGTACAAACACTATCATCCGACCTATAGGCCAACTTTCAGACCTTTCAGAAGCATAGAAGGAGTGGTCTGTCTCAATTAATTCAAGGATAAGAGATCACCCTCCCCCAGGAGCAAGAAAGTGTTCCCCCAGGTTTCGAGAAGGAAGCACAGAAGAAGGGAAATCCCAAAAAAGCCCCACAGGATATGAAAAGGCCTCCACAAAACAAAAAGACCGAAGCAGAGAAAAGGTCAGGGAAACCTCCCAAGTCCGATAAGCTTACTCCCCCTTTATCATCCAGTGTTGATGTCAATACGCCTAAGGTAGTAGGAGGGAAAGGATCTACAACTAGGGAGCCCCATAGCTTCCTTAACCCCCTTACATTCCACTTTTGGACTCCCACGGACAGGAGCTCTATTTGTTGATGACCTTACCTCCATTCCCATAGATGAGATTCCTCCTTCCGGTTATTTTTTCAGCAGAAAAAGGAAGGTCGTCCTGAAACAAGAGATGCATAAGAAGGAGGGGAATATGGTAAAAAAAAAAGAAAGTCTTGATAGACAGACAGAATTTGGAGGAAGAGGATTTCACTACAGAGATAGCAAGTTCCATGGGAGCCATGGAAACAACAAACTTTTTTACCATGGGAAAAATAAGAACCAAGATAAAGAAGAGTGATAAAATCATAGCACAATTACAAGAGAAGTTAAGAAATGTTGAGGAGAACATTAGAGAAGAAATGATTAAAAGCTTGGAGAAGACAAGGGCTGCCGAAAGGTTAGAGGTTGAATTACTCAAAACAAGCTTGGACGAAATGAGCCAAAAAATACAAGCAAGTCAGCTATAGATTACTCAGCAAAAGGAGCACACATAATAGTTATAGGCTAGATTAATATTGATGGAAGGTCAAATTATAGATCTAAAAGCTTTCCAGGCCTAGTCACTGGAAGTACATTCAAAAATAGAAGTTGGACAGCAGAAATTGATTTCCAAGATAGAGATTGTTCATAATTACTTTCAAGAAGTAGATAATGCCTTTGATAATATTATCCTGAGAGAAAAAGAAGCCAAAGCAGTGAGGATTACTCTCCAAAAGGAAATTATATATTCGACAGGTGAGGAGGTATCCAAAAATACAAAAGTATCAGCCACAAAGCAAATCAGAGGTGACATCATGCTCAAACTATGGGAAACCAACATAACTGAAAGCAAAAGAATAGTCAGAGAAATCAGAGATGACTGTGAAGAATTTTTTGTTCTTCTAGACAAAGGGTCATTAAATATTGGAAAAGGAAATTGTAAAGGACTTCTAGGATAGATCAATACTGAAAGACATCAATTAAATTTTAGGGAAAATTTGAGTGAAATCCAAATGGAAATTTCACAACTAAGAAAAATAGATGTCACCCTAATAGACAGGTTGTTAGTTGAGCCTAACTTAAAACTACAGTCAATAAAGTTTGCAAATAAAGGAGTTGATGACCATCTTTCCAAGATTCAGAGAAAGGTTTATCTGTTCAAGGCAAGAGACCTTCCAGAACCCCCCAAAAATTTTACACAGTTCCTGGAGAGATGCATTAAATGTATTGAATCAAAAGAAGGAGAGTCATCAACAAAGTAAAAGTATTATTTGGAAGAGATTTACATCCAAGAAAATGGAAAAATGGAGAGGATCATGCAAACGGTTTCGGATCTATTTTTCAACAAATAGTTAGTCACTAGGAATTAGGAAATCACCAACCGTCTTAAGATTGGTGGTTTTGTATAAATGTAACTTTTCAAGACTAAGAACAAGATTTTTTCTGGAGGGGATTGTAAAGAGAAAGTTTCATTTTTCCAGAATTAATACAATATAGATTGAAGATTCCAGATCTTGTCAAGCCTGAGTTATGTGTTTCTCTGTCATTTCATCTTTTATTTCATACCTTCGTTAAATTCTCTCATGATGTAACTTCTATTGTGGCGATTAAACATTCAAATTATCTAATCGTTTTCAATTGTTCCTCTGTATCAGTTGTCAGTGAATATAAGACCTATGAACGTTTTAGAACTCTAAAATTATATACTTCTTCGAAGTTATCGTTCTTCTTTCTTCTGTTAGTATAAAATGAGATTCCTCTTAAATTGATGCCTCGTTTTCATTATACAATTACATGTTTCCTTTTCTTTCTTCATTCTCTGCACTGTCTCTTTTAAATTTGACTCATATACTAGAAAAGGCCTTCATTTCTGTTATACTATTGATTCATAATTTGGAAGTTTTGTTCTTATTAATTCAAACCAGAAAATTGTGACCCTTAAAAAAAAAAAATTGACTTAAAAAGAAAGGAAACCCTTTGCTTTCATGATTGTTCTAGTTACCAGATAGCCTAATATAGAACCTGGTCTATCATATCAGACGAGCATTGCGTTAAACCTATTCAATACCATCTTACAAACAACAAATACATGGGTAGAACTTGAACGTTCATGGACTGCAATTGAAAGGGATATTAGCATCCAAGAACAATGGGAAGCTAGACAGAGACAGTTAAGGAACCAACTATGATCTCACTTTCCTTTAAACTAGTCTTTTTACCCATTAATTATCTCTACCTTTTCGGATGCCTTGACGATATACTTTAGAGCCTTAAAGTATAAACTCAGGAACAACAGTACCTAGGTGTGAAAATTCCATCTGTAACATAATTCCCCCTAAAGTGTGAGGTCAGAAGAGAGAATGAAGGCCGAAACACTTTACAAATATTTAATGCAAGGGTGTGGAGTTAGAGAACCTAGTAGAATCTACAAACAACCATCAAACAAATTTTATGACATGTTTCAAACCCAATGCAACCATACCTATGCTTGAGTGATAAAGGAATTTTAAGGTATGGCCTCCATAAAATACACCGTGGATCCATAATAATATTGACTCAAAAGGTATAGCCTCCAAAGATACAATGTGGATCTATAATTACATGACATGAACTGGTCGTAGCCATGAAAAATACATAGTGGATCTACAAGATGAAAAAACATAGCCACGGACCAATACAAAGTGGATCTATGTGACAGTAAATAAATCAATATGGTCAAATGATCTCCTTTCATAGCTTGGGTAAAGTAGATATTAGAGTGAACACTCAAACCAGGGTCTTCTTACCAACCCCGATGTGGTACGAATCTATCCATGTGAATAGATTTTTTGATGTCGAACATGGTAGAAACCACTTGATTATCGGTCATTGAGGTAAATTGTTAACAAGTGCGAGGGAAATCACCAGTGATGTCAATGACTCCCAAGGAACCCTAGTACATTCCAGCGAATGTGAATAAATGAACTGAACTCGAACATTCATGGAATCATCGGATCAGAGGTCAATGATGTAAACCCATTGTCGGAAGCGAGGAGGCCTTCCATTGAGGCATACGGGTCCCAAGGTACTAAATGGTTTCTAAGTCTAATTCATGGATGATGTGTTGAAGTCAAAAGGAAAAGACTTGTCGAAGGAGGGCCTTGATGTATCCCCCATCAATGACAAAAAACTGACATAGAGATGTAAGATGGTGAATCAAATGAGTATGGACTAACATGAGTAATGGAAACTGGTAATTTGCAGATGGACGGTTTGAAGTGAAACTTCCCTTGAACATGATTAGGCACGACAACTGACTTGGAAGAATTGACTTGACGAGTACAAAAATGTAATGTGATGTCAATAATAACACTCTTTGACTAAAAGAAAAAGTATGGCGACACATGGAATTGGTATGACTTAGAGACAAGAAAATTACCCAACTGTAAGATGAGATGCAAGCAAGTGCCATGTTCAAGGGTGACAAAAGCTTCCATAAAGGATTCTCAAAAACTTGACCCACTTTCTTCAATTTTTTCCTCCACCCAGATAGATGAGTACCTCTTTTTAATTTAACGAGCTTGAGGAGGATAACACATGCTCAATATAACTCACCTTCGGTAAGTTCCTCTTACTTTGTTTAATGAACTGGAAGAAGTAAGGGTTCGTCCCCATATGGGTCTTTCAATGTGTAGTTTAGCGAGTCTAGAGAAGGAAAAATCGATGGTTTTTCATGTTTAGAGAATCTAAAAATAACTTAAAGGTGACTCCAGGGTTGTCCTTTTTCGTAATTTTAGTCTCACAAGGCCCAAAAAGAGATAAACTACCACTCGAAATATGCCCTTTCAAACCCTTTTAACAAGTGTGAAAGGAAGCAAGATCACTCGAAAATCTATTCATGTTTAGAGAGTCTGAAAAGATATTAAAGGAGACTCCAGGGGGTTCCTTTTTCGTATAACCTTTACGAGTGCGAAAAAGTGATAAAAGTCTACTCGGTTACATTCTCATGTATTTTCGAGCGTGATAAAGAACAAAGACTAAGATCGGTATTTGTTTCATTTTTACACAAGCTTGAAACAAAATTAAACTATACTTGTAAATTCCCAACGTAAATTCCAAAGGTTGGGATACCCATGGATGGTTGGTACTCTACCCCCAGCTTGAAAATCTAGGAGATTAACTCCAGAATGATAATCAAAGGCTAGATACATGCCCCCCCAAGCTTCAATTCATTCACTGACTTTGATTTTGTCACCAATTTCTGTACTATATGGAGAAAAAGGATAAGGGTGGATGAAATGAAGGTTCAAATAAGATACCTAATGAAACACTCGACTCGAAATATACGAGATCTAGCGAAAGAACTCAACTCAATGGGAGAGGTAACTATTTCTTTTTTTAACGAGCCTGACACATGAAAAGAACTATGCTCAAGGCTCCAGGTTCAATCCCCAGATTTTTGTTTCATTTTTTAATGAGCTTGCCACAGTGAAGCGAAACTATGCTCATGACCTTCTTGATCATGGCTTCCAAGAGGATAATGCTCTAGAAGGAATACATGTCAAGGGACAAACATCAATCATGGATTCCAAGATATCTTCACTAGATGGAAGAGAATCACTCTGAAAGGAATACATGTCGATGACCTCGATAAGGGTAGGGAGATTTGGATCTAATAGCCCTATCGAAGAGATCACCATGTGAACTACCGAATCTAAGTTACAAAAGGATGAGCTTATAGTGAGAGGCTCATCTTCATCAGTAACTGAAGGCATGGGAAAATGTGGGTGGCCACTGATATCCACCTGGATCATAGTTTGCTGAACAAAGAAGCTTATAGGTTGATGTCGTAGGAGAATGAAGAAGTTAAGAGACAGGTCCAGGACTTAATGGACAAAGGATTGATTTGAGAGAGATTGAGTCCATGCGTTGTTCCAACAGTGCTCAGCCAAAGGAAGGGTGGTGGCTGGAGAATGTGTACAGATGCAAGAGAAATAAAAAAAATTACCATCAAGTACAGGTTCCCATTTCCAAGGATGGATGACTTGATGGATTTCTTGAGTGGAGCAAAGTTTTTTTCAAAGATTGATTTGAAAAGCGGATATCATCAGATTAGAATGAGAGAAGGTGATGAATGGAAGACAACATTCAATATGAATGAAGGGTTATATGAATGGATTTTCATGCCATTTGTCTTGATGAATGCACCTAGTACTTTCATGAGTTTGATGAACGAAGTCCTGAGGGATTTCATTGGGAAATCCGTCATTGTATATCTTGATGATATATTAATTTTTAGCAAAGCTGAAGCAGAGCATTTGAAGCATATAGTTGCAGTGATGAGAAGGTTACATCAAGAGAAATTGCTGATCAATATGAAGAAATCGTCATTTATGAGGACAAAAATCATTTATTTGGGTTTTGTTATCTCTGCAAATAAACTGAAAATGGATCTGAAAAAGATAAAGGCAATTAAGGATTGGTTGTTGTCGAAGAGCGTGTTTGAAGTTCGAAGATTCCATGGTTTGGATAGCTTCTATAGGAAATTCATCTGAAACTTCAGTGGAATTAGCGCACTGATGATGGATACGGTGAAGAAAAGACATAAATCTTTTCACTGGATGGAGGAAGCAAAGAAGAGCTTCAACCTATTGAAGAAGAAGATCACTGAGTAGCCAATTCTGGTTTTACCAGATTTCAGCAAGACATTCCAGGTCAGGTGTGACATGAGTGGATTTTCCATTGGAGCGGTCTTAAGCCAAGACAACAGGATGGTCGCATATTTTAGTAAAAAATTGAATGAAACAAATATTAATTACTCCATGTATGACAAAGAATTCTATGCAGTCATACAAGCGCTGAAAAAATGGAGGCACTATTTGGTTCCAAAAGAGTTCGTTTTATACAGCGATAATCACGATTTTCAATTCATGACTCAACAGGAGAAGTTGAACCAAAAACATGCTAAATGGGTTGAATATATGCAAAATTTTACTTTTATGATTAAGCATATTTCTGGAACTACTAACAAAGTTGTTGACGCTTTGAGCAGGAAATGTTTGCTTATGCAGGAATTTAGAGTTAAGACTTTGGGTTTTGATAACCTTAAAGAAATGTGCAGGGATGATCCATATTTCAAAGAGGCATATGAGGCATCTGCGAATCCAATTCTCAAGGACAGAAGCCAATGGACAGAGTACATGATCCAGGATGGACTATTGTTCAGGGGAAATCAACTATGTATTCTGAAATTCTCCATGAGGGAGAATTTGCTGAAGGAAAAGCATAGCGGAGGATTGGTCAGACACTTTGGTCATAAAAAAACATTCTCAAAGTTGAATGGCTCATATTACTGACTAGAGATGAGGAAAGATGTGAAGAAATTTGTGGACAGGTGCAGAATTTGTCAGCACACGAAGGAAAAAAGGCAGAACGCAAGGTTATATCAGCCATTACCCATACCCGAAAGGTCGTGGAATGCAATGATAATGGATTTTGTATTAGGACTACCAAGGACACATAGGGGATATGATTCAATATTTGTAGCGGTAGACATATTTTCAAAGATGGAACATTTCATACCATGCCAGAAAACTAGTGACGCAACTCATATTGTGAACCTGTTTTTCAAGGAAGTCATCAGACTTCACGACTTGCCAAGGAGTATCATTTCTGATCGAGATACCAAGTTCGTAGGACTTTCTAGAGGACCTTATGGAAGAATTTGGGAAAAAAATTGTATTTTAACTCAACGTATCATCCTTAGATGGATGAACAGACAGAGGTCATGAATAGGATCTTGCGAGATTTGTTAAGGAGCTTAGTGACTGAACACCAAGTCAATGGGATCACATTCTGCCACAGGAAAAATTTGCTTACAATGATTCACTCAATAGAAGCATAGGGAAAATTCCATTCCAAATTGTATATGGAATGCAACCAAGGGGAGTCTCTGAATTGAAAGATTCAGAACAAGTTGAATTTAGGAGTGCTAGTGCAGAGGACTTTGCAAAAGGAATGAAGGAGCTTCATAGAAGATATAGGGAGCGGTTGCAGAATTCAAGTCAAGAGTACAAGCATAGAGCAGATCAACATAGGCGAGAACTTCAATTTGAAGTTGGTGATTTGATTCTTACACATTTGAGGAAGGAAAGGTTCCCAAGGGGAACATACAACGAGCTGAAGATGAAGAAAATTGGACCATACAAGGTCATAATAAAATTTGGGGAAAACGCATAGGAGATTGAATTACTCGATGGGGTTAGAATCTCATTGATATTAAATGTCACGGATTTGTACCCTTACAAAGTTGAAGAAGCAGGAGTAGAATATGAACAAGGAAAGATTCAATGGAAAAAACAAATGCATGTAGATGAAAAGCCACAAATGGAAAGCATAATTGACAAGAGGATCAACAGAAAGACCAGGAGAAAAGAGTATTTTGAATACTTGGTCAAGTGGAAAGGACATCCAGTTGAAGATGCCAGTTGGTAGGATGAAGCAGCAATTCAAAATCACGGACAGACCATGCAAGAGCTCATGAACAGGATTTCATGAAAATTTTCAAGCGATGGAGTATGATGCAGGAGCATCATATAAAGCCCAAGTGTGTGCATAAAACCAAGGAGATAGATGGATGTGCATATGCAATTAAATACATTTTTGTGGAAATGTTGTGAATTTAAAATCTGAAGCATTAATGTAATGGACAGGAGGAAAGTGCAGTTGCATTTATATCTGAAGATCCAAACTGATTTTGGAGCATATGTTCCTATCCACGGATGTAATAGGAATTTAAGTCTATTTAATGCAAGTAGGTAGATTTAATTTAATATATTAGATAGTTTAGGAGCATAGGAGGGAAAATGGATGATAGACACCCTCAACCCTTTTATCATTGGAACATAATTCAGAATTCGTAAGCTGTAGAGCTGCAGAGAAGAATGTAGGAGAACAGAGAATTTTATGCATTCTAGTTGTTATTTACCATGTACAGGAGCACTGGAATTAATAGAATAAATCTTTGATTCCAATGTATGTGTTTGTTATGGTTGTTGGAACCACCTGTTGAATGGTATGTTGCAGGCTTGTTTTCATTCTCTGTATACATTTTCTTTTAATGCTATGTGTGTATATAGGCTCTAGAATTCTATGTTGAATGTTTGAACTCTAGATAAGGGGAGAATGAGTTTCAGTTGTTTCTCTTTCTAAGAACTCCTGCAAAGAGTGCAATGGAGGGTCTGCAAGGAGTGCGTCAACCAGGCTCTGAGTTTCATCTTAGGACTCTCAGAGGAGATTCAATTTGTATCTTTACAGGCAAGAGTGCTAGTAGAGAACAGAGACGTGCAAAGTGCACATAGGATGGGAGAAGGGAACAAATTCTTTCAAACTCATAGAAAAGTTGAAGAATTCTTTGTTGCAAAGAGTGCACAGAGCCGAAGACCCAAATAACCTGAGGTTATTTGAAAATTTTCCACAAGGAGTGCACACAGAGACCCTTTTGGAAGCCTTGAGTTCATAGCCAAAAGATTATAAGGGATAGAACCTTCGAAGGGTTCAAATAAAGATGGATATTGAAATCATCTCACAGAATTCAAGTTCAGGAGGACGGATGCCAATTCATTTGGCCAGAAGTCCTTGAGAAGTTGAATCGGACAGTGGAATCGCTTCAAGAGGAAGTGCCAAAGTTCTGTAGGCCATTGGATCTGATAGACCAATGGAGGGATTAAGACTGAGTGTCTTTCAACACCCATAAGCTCAGGAGGATTAGTGACCATTAGATCTAGATCAACAAGGACCGTTGATCTCGTATGAGAATTCACCATATCGGGGATCGGGAAGTGGAGTAGTTCAAGGTTGGACTCGAGAGTTGCAAACTCTCAGGTTGCGAAATCCCGACATAACTAGGACCGTTGGATTGAGGGAGGCACACAGTCGTCGATCTTGTCGAAGGCATGATTTCAGAGTTGGGGATTTGTAGAGGGAGAGGAATGGTTGTTCTTTTTTCTCTCAATTTGTGAAAGCCGAAGACTCATGCGAACAGGTGGCAAGGACCCACTCTGTAAGTGGAGTAAACAAAGGTGACAGGTGGCATACGACCATCTCTTTGGGTGGATTTAGCATTCATTGACATATCGTGTTTTGGGGATTCACAAGGGAAGAGCACAAGAGGTTGGCACTCCAACTCCCGAAGTCACGGGTTGCAAAAGGTTCTTGCGTTAAGGCTTGGTTGTGGTCATATTGGAAGAAGGGGCTGAAGAGGGGGCTTACACCTTAGGCCCATTCACAATTTATTGTTTCAGATACTACCAAGGGTTGTGGCATTGTATTAAAAGTGTCTAACTCGCGAGACCTAAAATCCTTTGCGGGATTAAACAAGGAGTTCAGTTTACCTATGTCATGGTTTAGAGAAGATCTTGAGTGGATCTTGGCCTGAGGGCAAGAGGTCTGCACCAAGGTCCCATAGTTATTTCCTCAAGTTATTTATTGTCTTTTGGACAAATAGACACTAAAGTGTTTACCTCCTTGTTGTCACTATATATTGTGATCAAATCAACAATGACATAAGATACTTGTCCTAGGACACCCAAAAATATTGTTGGCTCAATTCTCGGTCCTCCTATTGGTGTTCTCCATGAAGTATGTTGCAGAGTGTACTCCTCCATTGAGGTTTTCTAGGGGGTTTCATGTTATTATTCTCCTCTAAAATTGATTGGAGTTATTAACATGGATGATACTTCTGACACTATGATAGTTTCCCTTTGTAAATGCATCATCCTTTCATATTCCTCTAAGAGAATTTGTGCCTATGATCTATCCATTGTTTTTTCTATACCTTATTATTGAGCTTGTGAAATTTCTATTTCCCCTATTGTCTTCTCTAGAAAGTCTAATTGATCATTCCAAGACAGGGCCATGAGCTTGACCAGGTCTAGTCTCTCTTTCCTCTGCAAAACTTCATCCCATTTTTTAGAATTCTCTTGAACATTTCATCCTTAAAATCTTTATGTGGGTATGGCCAATGAGACACCACCCTACTAGCATGCTCAACTACTAGCACCCTAGGGTCATGTTTCCTATATATCTTGGTGGAGAACCTATACTCTATCTGAATCTGAGCTTCTTTTCTGGAATGTGTAGTGTCCTTCATGAAATGGTAGACTACATAAAACCCATAGGGAATAAACATTGTTTTTTTGTCCTTTACCAGAGATCCATTGAACCCTTGCAGAATGGCATAGTAGCAGATTTCTCCTAACACCATATTGTTGGGTACATAGATTGTTAATAAGTATGGTGCTCCAATGGCTTCGAAAATTCTGATATATGTGCTTATTTCCTCTAAGTACCAATGCCCAATATTGGATATTAATTTCCTAGCTGCTTCGGAGAGTCTTGGGCAGTCTTATTTAAAACTTAAAGAATATACTCGAAATATGAAACCAACGCAAATTAAAGCAATTGATATTTTGTACCTATTCTCCCACTGTATATTGAAGTAAACATGTCTAGGAACTTCATAAACATTCCATCTTAGGCTCAAACCAGGGAAAACAATATTAGCACATTTCGTATATAGGAGATAAGACACCATGTAGAATGCAGGGGTTTCTCTGGGTTTTGGGTTATGTGCTTCCTCTATCATGGTTCTCAATGGTTTCAAGATAATAGATCCCTAGTTAAAATTACTTCCATATGTAGCAAATGTATGATCCAAGGGAATCTAAGATTCATAGAACTAGGACCAATCCTTTTCTCCTTATAAAAGACATATTAAAACCATCAAGAAAATGTAGGGTTCTAAGAAGTTTGTTGTGTTGTACCATCCTGAGGCCCGATTCACAAATTTCTTATCCTCCCTCCAGCATGATGCTAACAATTGACCAGTATTATGGCTCTCATAGAATACCACAGTAAAATCCTTGTTCAACCTAACCTTAGCATCCTTGAGTTTACAATATGTGCTTACCTCTATCAGCAAGAAAACACCTATACATTCTCCATCTTTGTTGTTTAACAAGAATTTATATACATATGCATGATGAATGATCCATTCTAAGATCTCAACACATGGCAAGATGGGTGTCTTGGCTGCTACCACATACAACAAAGATTTCTCTATGTTCTGGAAGACCTGGTCATCTAATTCCCTCACATTCGGGTCATTGTGAGGTGTAAACTCTGGGAAATATTCATATTGGACATTTTTGTATAAATCAAGCTAGGAAGGAAACATTATCTTGGATGATGTGTTATTATATGTATCTTTGAATAACAGAGGCAGGTTTGTTGGCTTCTTTTGTGACATTCTGATCATTGACTCTACTTTGGGGGAAAACTCTAGCTTCTTAGTAGTCAAGCTGGATGCCTCTATGATTTACTCACTTTCTCCTTTCGGAGTATTTGGTGATTGACGAGTCACTGGTCATCTGGGTGGCATATTTCCTACAAACATGAAACAGTTTAGCTCAATTCATAGAAACTTAGAGACAATTAGGGTAAATACCTTGTGCGCGATGATTTTCTTGAGTCAGATACCTACCAGTATGGAGCCTTGCGATAAACACAATATAACTTAGTTTATAAGTGGCACTGGATCAATTATGAGATGTTAAGAAAAACAAAAAAGATTTGTGCAAGTTATGAAATAATTCAAATACATTCGAATAAATAACAGTTAGTATTTACACCCGAAATCATTATGCTTTGGTATAGGGAATCTACTGTAAATTTTCATTAATTCCATCTATCGTATGCCCAAGTTTCTCCAAGTAAAATCAAGGCACAAATTGGTTTCCCGAAGAGAAGTTGGAATGATTTATCGTGGATTTCAAATAATCGTCAATTGGCGCACATTTAAGATTGGGAATCGGGCACTTGAACTATTTGAGGCTTTTGGGTCCAATTCGTGTCTAAATCCGTCAATTCGATAGATACGATAGTATGAATCTTTTGCACATGTCTTTGGATCAGGACATCAACGTGGAAAATATTGACCAACGGAACACATAGGGATGTGCATGGAATGAATATCTAAATATGGATGGTCCTGATAAATTTGAAGACCTTCGAAAAACTCATCAAATGACTCATATTTCTTATTGGCGAGTATTGATCGGCCTCAATGTGTTGGAGGGTGTACAATAGAAGATATGTTTTGGTTTAATTCTTGATCGGCTAATGTCGATATCCATAAGCGTTTGACGCTAACCTCATTTTCAGCGTGTTCTTTTGTGTTGAACACTAGGTGTTTATTCCTGATGTTAATCAAGTGTCGACGACTACCTCTTGGACTTAACAATGGTTTTTTTTTCAACTGACCTTGACGATGCCCGATGTTGATCAACGTCGACACCTTCATGAGCAAGAAAATCCTTCACACAACTAGTATCCTAAAAAGATGACACCTGATGTTAATCAATGCCGACGTTCTTGAGACTGTGACACACTATTCACACGTATATTGAATTGACCAACACCCTACAATGATCGGCATCGACGTTTAAGAGAAGTAGTCGTCGGGTATCGGAGAACTTTACCTTTAGTAGTGATTTTTTGAAGACTTTATGGATTTATAGATGCAATTCAAACCATATAAACAATGAAGAATCTTAGCAAGAATAGTAAAGTTGAAACTTATCTAAAAATCAATTGAAATAATGCAAACGAAAAAAGAAAAGTGGTACCCAAAAATTGGAAAATTTTAAGGGTGTGTTGAGTGCTCAACAAATGGAGATTCATTGTTAGAAGCAAGACTATATGTTTCTCTCTATAATGATGATGAAAAAATTCTTTGGAAATGGTTGGTAGCTTGAGGAAATAACCCATGGATGACTCACAAATATGTAGACATATGGCCCAAGGACATTCTTGCCAACTGCTCATGGGAATTCACCCGAATATATTCCTCTTTCAATTTAACCAATGACTCCTACCTTTCTGTCAGGGGTTTAGTCAGAACCAAAATTTTTAAGCATACATGATGTTATTAATTTTTTCTTAAATTCAAGAACCTTACCATGGTGTTGCTTTGATGTCAGCGAGCATCCATAGACCCAACAGAGTCACCCCGATATCACAAACCTTGCTTTGCTACCAGCGAACGTCCATATTCTTGGTGGAGATATCTGCATTCCCTCCCGATCATACATTCTAACTTGTTATTTTGTGTTCATATGTGTTGCATATGTGTCGGGAATGAACTAGGGAGGAGGATATATGTCTTCTTGTGAAGGATTAAAACTGACACCTTTTATTCTTTGTCTTTTTTTAATAGTATGAGGACTAAATTGCTATGTTCGGGGTATCGAGCACATTCTCCTATGTTCCATTTCCCTTGGTATTCCCAGACCATGAGGTAGTCGACTTGTTTTTTCCTTAAGATATATGTATACATAAATGTGATTACCCATGCATTGAATCCTTTGACAAATAAACTTTCTCTTGATTGTTTTGTGAAATTTAAAATTGAGAGATAAGAATATAGCTTCATAATATTGCACCACCAATTTGGAAAAGAAAACACTTGAAATCATACTATCATCAGAGCAATCAAAACAAGAAAATAAAAAAAAAAATCATATCAAACAAAACAAAGAAAACAAAAAGGAAATAAAATGGAAAGCACCAAACTCGTCACTCAAAAAAAAATTAAAAGAAATTTTCTTGGAGATAACTTATGAAAAGAAACACTTTAGGGATTGGTCATTGATTGTAAGAGATTTGAGATCACCCCTAAGGTTTTGTAGATGGTAAGTTCCTAACCCAATTTTCTCGGTGACTTGAAAAGGTCCAAACCACAGATTTTGGAATTTCGAATGTTTCCCCTTTGGATCGTTGATTTTATCCCACTTAAGAACCAATCCCCCTACTTAGAAGTTTTTATCACCATCCTTATTTTTATCAAAACATTTTTTAACTATTTATTAATGGGATACAAATTCCTTCTGGCTTGTTCTCATTCTTCCTCAACTATAAGAAGGGTATCAATTCTCTGGTGCATATTGGATGAGGGTTGTCCTCTTGAGGACTGGGAAAGTTGCAAGGATGGGAGATATAGGTTGGTTGGAAAAATGGATTATTTTCTATACACCAGAAAGTAAGGGGAATTCCCTAGGGCTTCGTTGGGGGTTACCTTATCATCCCATAAAGAGTTATGTAAAGCATTGTTCCAGTTCTGATGATTCTCTATGACTATCTTCTTAAGAATCCTTCTTATTTTTGTGTTCGTAGACTCGACAACACCATTTCCCTGTGGATAGTAGTTGGAAAAATAATTCAATATAATCCTTGTATCTAATGCAAATTCATTCAAGATAGTAGAAGAAAAATATGCAGTGTTATCAAATACTAATATTAAAGGCACCCCAAACCTTTTCATGATGTAATGTTCATGAAATTGTGTTACCACATTCACATTAACATGGGTAAGGGGAATGGATTATGACCATCGGGTGAAATAATCGGTAGCAGTCAGTATATAATTATGTTGTTTGGACCATTTTGGGTTTATCTCTCCTATTATATCTATTCCCTATTGTTCAAATGGCCTAGAAATCGACACTACTTGTAGTGGAATGGCCTCTTTCTTTTCCTTCCCAATGCTCATTTGAAAAAAAAATCACCTCTTGACATATGCGTGAGTGTATCTAAACAAAGTTGGTTAATAATATATTTCCCTTAAAATCTTATGGGTCATAGTCTCCCTTATGAAATGGCCTCCTACAGGACCGTCGTGGAGTTCCTTCAACACCCTTTCAACATCTTTCTTTTTTGAGAAATATTAGCAAAATTCCATCATAATTTAAGCGGAAAATTATTGAGTTAATAAGACGGTATCAGGTGGATTTTGGTATAAGAGCTCTTCTCTCTCTCGGTTTCAGGTATTCAAGGAAGGTACTATGATGGATAAAATAAGATAGGTCATCATGCCAAGAGTCTTTTGTGGTTGGGATGTACAATACTTCACCACCAGGGATAATTTTAAGAATGGAAATTTATATTAAAATGTAGAAACATGGTCTAATCTTACTAGTCCTTAATATGAAAAATGTAAAATGTTTGGCGATAGTTTTGTAAAAACAATTCAAATTTCTAAGGATTTTATGTAGTTTATATAAATTTTTGGTGAATTTTAAGGTAGAATAAGTTTATTCTATGGAATTTGGGAGAATCGTTTTTAGAAAAAATGGAAATTAGTGAATCTTTTTTTAGGAAAAACCATGAAAACTTAGCCCATTTGCGAAATTTAGCCCCTAAAATCATCTATGTGAATCACCACACCATAAATTCAACTCGTTGTCCCAACCCGAATCCCTATTTTCTATCAAATATTGGGATTATGCGGCCAGTTTGCACAATCTCTGACCCCTGACAATTCTTGCTAGTTTAATTTCTAGATCAAATTCTTGGATGAAAACTATCCAATTTCCTCTTCTTTCCCCCATTTCATGTGGTGTGAATAGTGACCTAACAGCTGGATGAGGCACTATGACCTTGGTATGATTCTTGAGGATGTAAGGTCTAAATTCTTTTACTGCTTTATAGACAACATAGGATTGTTTGTCAATGGTTGGATAATTAAGCTATGGTCCTTGTAAGTTGGTTCTCATGAACGAGATAGGTGCCTCATTGTTTTCATCATCCTTTTGAGTAAGGACTACAACTAATTATTGATATGAAGTGAAAGTGTAGAGATAAAAGTCTTTGCTGAAATCAGGGTTGTGTATTACAGGGGCTTGTGATATGGAATTCTTAATGTTTTTGAAAGCTTCATTTCCCTCATCAGTACATTTAAACTCAACATCCTCATGTATCATTCTCTGTGGGGTTTTAACTATCTCTATGAAATCTAGAGTGAACTTTCTTACAAAATTAATCCTTCCAAAGAAATATTGCATAGCTTTTTGTTATGAGGGAGTGGCAGTAGTGAATTGTTTTTTATGCTTTCAAGATCGATATGGACACCATCCCTAGAAATTATGTGACCTAAGATTTTTCCTTTCTCTACTCCAAATATAGTATTTTTTTGGATTCAAGGATATCCCATACTTTTGACATCTTTCAAAAAAATGGGTGAGATGGGAAATATGATCAGACTTATCCTTGGAGTAAACAGTAACGTCATCCAGGTATACCACTACACATTTGTTAATTAATCCCTGAAATGACACATCCATGGATATTTGGAAAGTAGCTCCCACATTGAATAGCCCAAATGGCATGCATTTGTAATAAAATGTTTCCCATTTCGTTTGAAAGGTTGTTTTCAATCTGTCCTCCTCTAATACTAACACATGGTTGTATCATGAGAAAACATCCAGAAGTGAGAAGATTTTCACTCCTTATACGTTATGTAGAATTTGTTCCATGGAAGGGATAGGGTAGTTATATTTTGTTGAGACCCTATTCAATTTTTGAAATCTACATATAAGAAAATTTCCCCAGAATTTTTCTTGATAGCTACCAGATTGGCCACCTATGCAGAGTGCCTTCTTGGAATATTATCTTTGTGTCCAACAGTTTATTTAGTTCCTTCTGCATCAAGGGTTCTACGGATGGGTGAAATTTCTGCAACTTTAGCTGGAAAATATTGACCTCATGTCTTAATGGGATAGTGTGTTGAATGACCATAGTTTCATACATTTTCAAATCCTAATATGACCATGAAAACATGTCTTGGTACTCTTTGAACAACATTAGGTAGGAATTTTTTCCTTAGGTGACAGTGATCTCTCGAGATTGACGTTCTGAGGATTGTCAGCAATTCCTAGATTTATGAATTCATAAAATGGACATGAACTGTTGATTTTGTCATTTTTCAGTTTCTTAAATTTCTCTTGTAAGTCAAACATGTTCTCAAGATTGAATAATCCTCGAGTCATAGTGTATATTTTAGGTTGGTTCAGTTCACTTCCTTTTGTTAGGTTAGGGATTTGATTATCTTTTCCTACAATCATTTCTTGAAAAACTTCCTTGTCAATGGCCAAATCCATAAAATTTTGTTCACTAGCCAAAAATGATATGATCTATTCATCTCCCTCAAATACCCTCCAATTAGAAATGTTATCTGGGAATGAAGGTTTTTATAACAATTCTATGGAAAACCTAGAGGCTTCATAATCCTCTAAGGGAGACAACCTCGAAGTTGTTGTGGCCAAAGAATCGACCAACATATTTTTGGATCGAGGTATAGCTATGATGTTGAATGCTAGGAAAGTTTCTATCATCCTATGAACTTCCTGCTGATAATTCCTCAAATGGTGGGAATTGAAATGGATAGTGTTCTTGACCTTTTTAACGATGATTTCCAAATCCCTAAAGACAACTAGTTCCTTCATGTTTAAATCAATAACTTTCTTAAGTATCTGGACCAAGGCCTCGTATTCAACATTGTTGTTTTTGCACTCAAATTCCAATATACAAGACAAAAAACTACATTTTCCTACTAGATTGATGAAAATGCATCTTGTACTAGCCCTTTCTTGAGATTTTGATTCGTCAAAGTACAGAATCCATATTTCTGACACAAAGTTTGGAAATCTCTTGCTCCAGTACACCTTTGGAGATTTATTTTTAGTGTTGTTGGCTTGAACATGGGTATTATGTTCAGACTTATGACATTTCTCAATTATTTTAGGACTGTCAAGAAGTGATAATTCCGACCTCTGGGAAAATAATACTTTAGAAAAACATGGTGATAAATTACCAAAATCAGACTCACATGAGTAATTTCCTAAGACTGGGAATTCATTAGGGGAAGGTTCATTATGGGATTCCAAGTTTGTGATAGTATGCTTCAAATATTTTTCTCGGTTGATCTCGATCATATTGGGGTTTCCCTTCAATGGTAACCATAAGTTGGACCAATCTATACTAAAATATCCATGTAATGTTTTATACCAGTCCATGATTAACAACATTCCACAGGCCTCCGAAATGTCTAAAATTATGATATTTATGACCTGATGAAACTTTGGGTTAGAGGAAATACTAATCATAACATCATTTAACTCCCCAATAACTTTCACTTCAGTTTTGTATAGTTGAATTATATGCATTTCACTTTTGGTAGGGGTATCATTTAACTTCTTTCATATTGAAAGAGGCATAACATTGGAGGAAGCACCAGAGTCAACCAAACAAGTGTTTAAGTTCATGTTATAAATTTCAAAGGTTAATAGAAAAGGTGGAACATATTACCTAGGCTTCTTATTGGTCATCATTGTATTCATGTTTGGATTTTGAATCTCCTCAAGGCTTCATGTACCCAAGATTGAATGTGGGCTTGGATTTTAAATGAGTTTGTCATCCTCATCCAAGGCATGCAACAATGAATCGTTTTGTTGAGGAATTTTACACAAGTCCATCAACGAAATGTTAGCTTTCAATTTCTTCAGGTATTCTACCACATTATACTCTAGCTTTGTCATTTAGTTAGCTGGGAACTTTAGGCTAGAACTCAGCAGTGGGGTAAGTTTATCTAAAGGGGCAGAATTTGGGGTTATCTTAGGAGATTTTTTAATGGTAGGTTGGTTTTTCAAGATGGGTTCCTTCCTCCTAGTTTGGACTACCAAAATTTTAGGAAATTATTCTT
Organism: Picea engelmannii; assembly: GCA_009831015.1. Lineage (NCBI taxonomy): Eukaryota > Viridiplantae > Streptophyta > Pinopsida > Pinales > Pinaceae > Picea > Picea engelmannii. Next base: position 48,249 of record ML782425.1, read on the forward strand.
CTTTTGTAGGAACGTCAAAAGATGATGTGTGACTGACATCCTATAGAACCATAGTTGTTTTCTCAGGTGGTTCACTGACTTCATTTTCTGCAGTATTTGATGTATGATCATTGGGTTGTTCATTCAGGGAATAACCATCCAAGAAATGATTCGCCGACATATTCATAGCATTCACCCATTGTGGAAAATCTCTTTCTGAATGATGTTCTTGATGATAGTTACAATATGAATCTGAGGCAACCTCTCCCAAGTCAATGTTCAAGTTGGCAGGAGGGGCTATAGGGCCTTGAAAGGTGGATTTTTTCTAAAGAAATGTTTGTAAGGCCTAGGGTTTTATGTGCCTTCCTCTGCATTACTCTTCATGTCTAAAATCTTGTTGGACAACTTCTTAATGATTCTTTGTAAGATTCCCATATCTGCATTATCCTTTTCCTCGTTATGTTCTGTTTGTTTACCAGGAAATAATGCTAACAAAATCCATCGCCTAAGTGGTTGTTGTGTTTCTTTCTTTAATAAATAAAACTTCTATATTTGTAGCCTTTAATTTTAAATTCAATAATTTTGGCTTCCTCAAAGTTTTCGACAAGATTAGTTTAAGTGGACCTCTTAATGAACAAGGAGATAGAGGTATGTAATGCGTTAGCATACACCTCAATTTGTAGTTCTAGGGTGGGATTGACATCTGTTTGAGACTTTTTGAGGATAGTTCTAAAATGTTGGTTGAATTCCTTGAATTTATCCTTAGGGCCCATAGTGTCAGAAAAGAGTTGATCCATCAGGGCTCCAATAGTCATTTCTTAGGAAAATTTATCCAGGAAATATTTTTGAAATTTTGTCCAACTGTTAGTGGATCCCTCTGGGAGGTTGAAATACCATGTTGAAGTTGAGTTCTCAAAGGTATAATGGAACAATATGCATACTACATATTCATGTTGGACATTCATAAATCTTATTTCCAATATAAATTTCTTGATATGATCCTTTTGTAAGTCGGAGGTTTCAGGATCAAATTTTGGGAGAATTTTTTCTGGGTGCCTAGGAAAATGATGCAATATACCTGGTAAGTCTAGGGAATCCCTAGACAACCATGGTTGATTGTTTGTAGGTTGGTTGTTACCCTCCAGAACTTATACATTTTTATTTTCCATATTATCTGACTTGTTATCTGAATTTTCTGAATTAGAACTTGATTCCTCGGACTTTGAATCATATGTGCTCAAATAGGTACTTGATGGTGGGTTGATGAGAGGAGTTTCAGGAATGAAACCGATAGGTTGGTAAATTTTAGTAAGAGAAAAATCTATCAGATATTCAACCGTATGAAAAAGGTTTTATCTGAGGTATCGACAACTAGTCTTCTAGTATGTTTTTTGTGAGGAAGAAACAAAGCTAACAATAATGCTCTAATATATCGAAATTAATCTCTCGTAATTATTCTAAATGCATTGATTTCATTGTGAGGGATCACGAAAGGTATTTATGGGTGAAGGTATGAATCATCTTCAGCATGTGGTGACTCACTTGTAGTGAGGGTACCTTCAATCTTAAGGTTATTCTCAAAAGGAATAGACATGCATGTGGGTTGTTTTGAATATGTAGGCTATTTGAGATAATATTTTGATTAAATAATTGTTTTGACTATCCATTAATTCATTCAAGCCCTCCTTCTAGCACCAATTATGTTGAGGAGTCAAAATTCCCTTTAACTCAACAGCGGGAATCATGCCTAGAGTTGAGGCCCAATTAGAATCTTCCCTATTTGGGATGACGTGATTCTCTAGATGGATGATCCGACAAGTTTCAATGGTCTTTACTATGTTATCGAATCGGTATTTATAGATTTTTTTTTGTTTCTTGATAAGTTCATTTATTAAGAGTTCAATGACTGAATTCTTAATAAGGTTGGGTTTAGGCTAACCTCTTACCAAAAACATGTAGATGACACCTCCCTTCAAACAATATCAAACAATAATATTTCTTATAGATTAAGAAACAAACAACATCTAAGAAAGGAAGACATACGCGGAAATGAAAAACAACCGGAAATAATTCTAGTTACTGTATAAACAAATTTTATAACACCGTCATATTCATGCCAATGTATATTCAGTGACTACAAGGTTTCAATATAGCTTAAACGCAATTATTTTGTTACTAAATCACTTTTAGTAGACACCAACAAAGTAGAAAAATCCATAAATTATGTTACTCCACAAGATTTCGCAAAAACATATTGTCTTCGGCTCTACATGAGCTTCTGAATTAAACTTCAAAATAATTCTTTGTCCAATTATTTCACTCCTTACACAAAACCGTTGACCCCTCAAAATTAGATTGACCTCTTTATTTATACGAAAACCACATGAAAAAATATTAACAACATTCGTTTAACTAAAGAAAATAGAAATATAAAGTGGTTCATGTTCACATGAACACCATTAGTGAGATCCAATTATCTCATAGAATTTTCCTTGTCATAATTAGACCACTGGGAGAATAGATCTTCATAGGTATGAAGGTATGGAAAACGATGGTGATCCATAGACATGTTGATCTTATCCTTCATTTCCATGACCCGGTTTCTAAATTGATATATCTCGAAGCTTAGATTTTGTATGGCCCATGCTGCTCCTATCGGTTTGTCGATGATTCTCTTCAGTTGTCCCTTTTCAAGCACTCGGATATCCTAATTATTTGCTCCAAATTATGCATCGATCTCTCTGATTCATTGGACTATTACGTGCAAATCAAGGAAATCATCAGGAGCGCCAAATTTTAGGAGTTGAAGTTATATCATCCTCTATTTTATGTTTTTCCAATTTCTGAGACACTCCTCCCATCTCTCCTAAATTTTCTATTGTGGTTCAATTACCAATTGTACCCAGTATTATGTTGCTACCCTAATCCTAACTAATATCTTGTCTGCAAGCATTCTAATGCCATGTTCTTCTTCCCCTCAACCCTTTTGTATCTCTCTGATATACTCGATTTATGCCAGTACTTAATGAGCCTTCTCTGACCATCTCATCATTTATTTAATGCTACAAGACTGACCAAATTTTCCTCTTGTTAACTCATGATCATGGTCATAAAAACCTCCCTATCTGATTTAAATTGAGTATAAATCTCTTCAACTTCAATTCTCATGAACCTAACCGCTTGGGTAATATCTTGATAGTATTCCACCTAATGTCTGAGATGCACCAACTATGCTCTCATAGAACCAACTTCTCATTCATCCTCTCTTTCCCTATCTATGGTGGAACTAGATATAACCATATGTTCCCCTAACAACTCACTTACTTTGGATTGTCCTGCGTCCAACATAGGTTCTTCCGTGGTGATCATTACCACATTTCCCAAAGTGATTCTCCTTCTTTTTTTTCCAGTTAGTTTCACAACCAATTGTATTTTCCTATCATAAGTGATGGCTTGGACATTGGCTACTTCATCCACTGGCTTTGGGGTCCCCCCATGAGAGGGAATTTCCTAAATTTATTGGTGTATGAAAATGATTAATTACCATTTCTTTGCCTTTGTTGACTTCAGGCTTCTAATGAATGGTTCCTTCAACTTTTTCTTGAGTTGTTTGAGACTTCCCAACATATCTTGTTGATCCCACCTCTCTCCTAATAAAATAATATCCAATTTTCTTTGTACTTGGGGAATTTCCCATTATCTCTATAATTGTGTTTTTGGTTGGGATTGATGACCTTGAGAGTGTGGAATGTGTTGGAGGTCCCATATTAATTTCCCCAAGTTATTTATTGCCTTTGGGCCAAACATTATCGTCTCTTTTGGTGGTGTCACCTCCTGACAAATCTTCATCATTTAGGTTTCCATGATATTCTCCTTTCACTGGTGCATTGTGTTGGATTGTTTGGGCTGACCCAAGTTATACTTTATGTTTCCAACAAAACCCTACAAACCATCGGCCCTTCTAGAGACCAAAAGGAAACATTGTGCACATAGTGCATAATGAAGTATCACCCAAGATGGCTTATGGATGACTACATGACCAAGATGTTTTCAATCGTGAAAGGGTTGTTTCTCATGGGGATGTTAGACATATTTTATACCTCATATATATCAAATCTATCATTCTATTAACATCCATTCTATAGTAAATATCATGATTTTATTCTAGTGCATGTTGCATTTTACTTCAACCAAATTAATTTTTTCATCATAAACAAAGTAATTGCAATAAATAAAACAACATTCCACACAAAGACGCACATTTTTACTGTGGTTCACCCCCCTGAGATACGTCCACAAAGATCCGTAATTATTCACTCTTTTATTCATCTTCATCAAGTCATTGTGTTGTGCGCATTACATCAGAAGTGCATATGAGATGCACATGTATATGTGAGGCTGAATAGTGTCACACTAAGCTCTAAATATTGTAGACTAAACCTGAGTTACAATGCATCATTTTCTCTCCAAAACTGACCTAGTGTTAGCTCCATAGCTCTTAACCAAAAATAACCACTCAAAAACTTACCCAAGACTAATTCTATATCCTCAGATCTTACAATACATATTTATACTACAAAATGGGTTAAACATCGTTACAATAATGATTGAAACCCTAAACCTAAGCATATTAGGTTTGTACACATTCTAAATTCCTACGTACGTGGTTGATCTTATTCCTCCTTCCTTCTTTTGACTCTTTTGCTTCCTCGCGTTGCTTTTCCTTATTCTCCGGTGCACACTCTTTTTCTGGTCCTTTTTCGAATTACCTTTCTTGATTTTTGCATTGTTCCCCAAAATTTCCTATCCCAACAAGCCCCAAAAACTCACCTATGGCTCATCTCGAGCCACTCAGGCAGTGTTTTCATCCTGCACTAACTTCTCTAACGTGTGGAATTTTCCTGCAATATATTCAACTTGAGTTTTTAACTGTTTGCTCTTCTCTGCTAAAAACTCCATAATATGCATAGTGATATGATCCTTCAACAAATATTCATTCTCAAATCCAACCTTTTCCACCTGAACCTTATCTTCATGAACATCTGTAATAATTTTCTCTGTACTTTATTTCAATGGCTCCAACTGCACCTGCCTTGACTACTTCTCTGCCTGTATGCTCTTCATTTATGCCTATAGGGTTATCAATTCCTATGCACTCTTCATCCTATCTAATATGTTCATCACTTTTTATCTCTATTTGATTTCCTAAACTACATTATTTACACCTTCTTCCTTCTTGTCTAACTCCTACAATTTCTCATCCTCCTGGAGATTAGTCCATAATTGCGTGCTCCTATCATATAGTTGTGTGATTTCCTTAATCATCTACACAATACTCTCCTTGTGACTTGTAATCTCTTTCTCCCTCTGTGTTATCACATTTAGTAGCATGTTGGGTGCTAGGAGTGCCATCAACTTTTTGATGTGCCTCTTATAGTCCTCCATAGTCTCCACTATCTTCTCGATCTTCTCCTGCATTGGTATATTTCCTCCTTCCGCATTGTCGGGAATTGTTTTAAACACTTCTTATACATGTTTCTCTATTTTATGAGTGCATTGCCTAGCTTCATCCATCTCAACCTACACATGGTTGATTGTTATATTTATCATTTCACTTACTTGATTAATCAATTGTAAATCTATTTCATCTGCTTGAGCCCTCAATTGAATCTCATGTCCAACACCGACTTGAAGTTTATACAATGCCTTCATTGGGACCTTGCGAAGTGCCAATTCCAAGTGATCTATGTCCTTCAATTTCTTATGCGCTATCTCCTCATCAACATGAAACATGTCCTGAGTGATACAAAAATTTACAGTCCCCAATGATATGGTCTGAACTGTCTCCTGTGTTGGAACTATCTTTTCCTGATCATTTTTTTGTTGTTGCGCCTTATTGTTATGACATATTTAGTTGTAGTTGTTCCAATGTGTCCTTAAATTCTATCAACTTCTTCATTATCTCTTCCCTTTTATTCTTAGCATCATCCCATGACTATGCTTCATGGTCCTGCACCTTCTCGGGGACCAAATCCACATCATCTTCTGTCAATGTAAGATCAGGGATTCCCTTATGCACCTTCATCTTTTTGTGCTTTCCTCCTACCTGTAATATTGTCCTCTCCATGGGCAGTGTCTCTGGCTGCATTTTGTACTTGAGATTTCCATGTATGGTAGATCTCCTCCTCCAAGTTCCTCCTACGTAGGAACATGTTGAGCACTCAACACACCCTAAAAAATCCTATGTCATTTTTTCACTTTTTTGGGTACCACTTGATCTTTGAACTTTTTGTCTCGATTTCCTTTTGAGAGATGTTTTGTCTTTACTTGTTCTCTTGACTCTCATTATCTATTCATTTTTGTTCAAATTTATGAAACCCAATGAATTAAAAAGTCTTAAATAAAGAATCAACAACCAAAACACTTCACTCGACGTGCTCAAAATTTGACATCGGAAGGAATCCATAGAAGGAAAAGAGCCACTCGGGAAACCTTAGTCATCGAGCACTGATCTCCATCGGCATCAGAAGAAGTAATTTTTGTTTGTGTCAAAGTTTTACATAAGGATGTCATCAATAGCCAATAGCCAACACGATTATCAGAATCGAGGAAGGCCTAAAATAATTTCAATGAACATTTTGACCATGCTAAAGAGTTTTTCTGATCATTGATCTCTGAAGCGATTCAGCATCGAGACTTTTACTAGGAAACTAATCCAAAAAAAAAACAAAACATGATAGGTTTATCTCACATCGCCAACCCCCAACACCTTTTTGGCATCAACGAACCCAGGTTTGTTTTAGAATGCACAACTAGAAGAAAGTGTTGACTCCAATTAATACACACAAATTAGGGCATCGGTCTTCAATGCCACATGTCCTTTCCAGATTGGAGAAACATACGGTCTAATTTTACCCCGAGCCATTCCTGGATCCCTAAGTATGAGTCGCACCTTTGAGTAACCTTTTCCATGATAGCATTTGTACGATGAAATCAATCAACATCGGAGGTTTTTTGTAGAATGATATCAACGAAAAAATTCCATGGCAAATCATCGATCCCCAATCCACCCACTGAGAGAGTGACACGATGGGACGTTTTAGTATTAGGTACGATCCGATTTGTGAGAATTTAAGGGACTAATTAATACCAAATCTCGCATTAGTTTATACCTCATGCGCCGATCAAAAAAGTCATTTAAAATCCCAGATAGAACACATCACCCTCCACGCCTCCACCATCAACCCATGATGAATTGAATTTGTAGATATTCCACGACAAATTTGTTTAAATTTCACTCATCACCCGAATTGAATGGTTGATGCAACATGGTAAGTTCTTCTCTAGTTTAAATTCTCTTGAACCGTTGTAAATGAAATCATTTTGCGTGCAAAGAAATTTGGATCATCCAAAGAAGCAAGATGAGTAATTCAAAATTTGTAGAGATCACGTGAGTATCAAATAACCAGGTTTATCAAGCTTTACAGGTATGTATCCAAGTCTGTGGATTTTTCATGGTTTCATTTCATACATATTCTATATAGTTATGTTCTTTACATAGTATCTAAAGTTTTATTTCAATTACAGGAACAATTCCATCAAGAAATACAACCACTAAACGATCGTTGAGGGTGCCCAGGCTAAAAGAACCAAAGGTAGGTGAAGGCTCTTCTCCAGGGGCCGCAAAATAATTAGAATATACTCTCAAGTTGAAACTAGTCATTAAGACATCTAAAAAGAAGGTTTTCACTCAACCTATGGCCTTTGGAGACACAGAGGCAAGCACAGGGACCAAGGAGGCACTCCCACATTGGGGAGTGTTATAACCCTAATTTGCACTAGACTTGCTTACCTGGCATCAGGCCATCTCAGATTCCTTCTTTGCCAAAACATTGTTGAACAACTCTTCTTAAAAACCCCTTTTATAAAAACCCAAGCACCCTACTCCATTACTGCACGTGTGTACACGCTAGCTGACCCAAGATAGCCCGTGTGTACCTACAAAAGCATGGAAAAAGGAAATTTGATGACGGAACACACGGCTTTGGGTAAGTTAACTAAACCTTTCAGCCATGCATGGTCGATCACTTGACCAAATACCTAGCTTCTTCTAGCCTATAAAAGAAGGGTTAGGGGTCCCATTTAAAGGAGGAGAATCATAGTAAAGAAACTAAACCCGATTGAGCATTCCATTTGTCCCAACCTTTAGCCATCCTTGTGCAAAGAGAAGTATAGAGAAAATTAGTTGGAAGACACTAGAAGAATATCCCAGGATCAAGATCAAGGAGCAGTAGCAGACTTTATCATTGTAAGGTATCATTGTGAAGTTAATAAAAGAATTGCTTTTCCCATCCCACCATATGAGATTGTCATTATCGGAATATTGATTGTATGATTGATTAAATATCTAACCCGTTAGTTCATAGATCAAATGCATGTGGAGTTCTTTGTTTGTATTTAGTGAATGTAGGTTAGCATTGGGAGGGGAGTTGCAGTCAAAGAATGACCAAGTGAGAAAAGGGATCGACATCAAACACGAAAAATAAGGTATGTCAACTTAATCTCTTGAGCCTTGTATTTACATATGGGTAATGGGAGTTTAGGCATGGGATGAAGGTAAAAAGTAAAAATCTTTAGGTCATTTCTAAAATCATGATAAAACCATTAGTGCTAGTTCATAGGAGGGATTTTCCACCCACAACAGAATTGGTGACCATACTAGGGATCTCTAGGGTTTTTGGGAATATGTTTTCCTGGGTATTTTTAAGAACCGGTCCCATTCCTTGTTTTTAAAAGTTTCTGCAAAAATCTGAGCTAACAGAGATTCTGGTCTTCCATACCAGTTATCTCTATTTCTTTGCTTGACTGCATTTTTTTTCAAGACCCACAGAGGTACACGTGGCTTGTATAAGGTCTACACGCATGTACCCATGCCCTACCTTCCCACAGCCCACATGTACACACTAGTTGAGGAAGTGTCAGTCACGTGTATGATTTCAGAAAATTTCTTTTAGAGAGGCAATCATCCTTTTCCCTATCATAAATAATCCTTCTCAGGGGTTTTCTGGAACTCATTCTAGTCTTTATTGTTTGCAGTCTATATCTTAGGTTTCACCTCAGATTGGTTTCTTCTATAAAGTTTTCCTTGAATTATTTTCTTTTTGTTGTCAAAGTAAGTGTTCGAGTCTTCAAGAGATTCTGGTTCTCAGTACCAGTAGTCTCTTCCTAGGATTGATTTCTTGTCCTTTCATTTTTTAGAGTATCATAAGTACACGCGGCCTGTATAAGGTCTGCACGCATGTACACGCGCCCTGACTATACACAGCTCGTGTGCACACGCTTACTGTTGAACTGTCAGCAACGTGCCCGTGGAGAAAAAATTTGTTTAAAGTGAGGCAATCATCCTTTCCTTTGTCAATAATTATACCTCTCAGGTTTTTGGGTCTCTATCATAAGTGATCATTAACTTAGGTTTGATCACAAAAATAGCTTCCTTTTTCATTAAGAAGTTTTTCCTCAAAATTTTATTTTTCTAGGGTTTTTAGACAAGTGTGAGAGTCTAGTTTTAATTTTCTTGTGTGTTATTTTTAAAGTGAATCTTTGTGATCTGTGCTTAGGCTAGAAGTTTTCTTGGTCTTTACTTGTTGATATGTTTCCTTTTTTCTTTGTGAGCATTCAAATAAAAATAAAATAAAAATTCTTTGTTTGGTTAAATAGTGTTGGTTTGCATTAGTAACCAGGAAAAGTCTTTGCTTTCATAAGTTCTTGACAGTTTACTTAGATCATAAGTAGCTCATAGTCGAGTGAAATCCTTCTTTGAGTTTTTTGTTCAAAGATCTTAGAAAATTTTTAGTTTGAAAAGTTGTTTAAGATTTGAGTCAAGAAGAAGTTATTTTGTTTCCAGCTTTCTATTTATTTTTCTTTCATCTTTCAAACATCACTAGTTTCACTTTCATAACCCTTTACTTAAGACAAGCCATAAAAATTAACACTAAATCTAAAATTCAATAGACGTTTTATGTTTGTAGGGTCAACCAACTAGTTTAGGGTTAGGGCCTTGAATTAGGTTGGAGAGGAAACTCTTCAAGGCCATTAAATAAAACATTGGAGTCTGAGTTAGGGAGTGTCAAATCCAGGATCATGAAATCTATCTGGGACCCCCCTCTAACATAGGGTCTAAACACGAGGTTGCGTGAAGAAAGGTAGTGGAGATAACCCCTCCAAAGCTGGACCAATCGTAGTGGAGAACACATATAGAGGGATTTTCTTGGGATTCCGTTGATTGCATTTGCCACAAACCTTCATGGGTCTCGAATTCATTTGACGTCCTCACTTGTATTTAGGACCACTTACCTTCGATACCCTACTCATTGTGGTCTACCCGATTGTCGACTGTACCCGCCTGGTGATTGTTCACGCACTGGCAACCTAGTTGCCTATATTTTTTAGAGACATACACAGGTGATTGCGGGGGTATACTGAGGTACCTAGGATAGACATCCGACCACGCTTTGCAGAGTGTACCTGAAGGGTGCTTCCATGTTCAATTTTCACTTGCAACGGTAAGTTTCTCTAGTGTTGGTTGTTGTAATTGTTCTTCCAACTAGTTTATTGTTTTCTTGTTTTATCAAAGAGGGACCTTTTTAGTGTGTGTTGTTTTTTGAACAAATAGAAAACACTAGTGTGTCTTTGATATTCTCACACAGTGGAGGATCATGAGCTCCACCGATCATGAAGGCTTTTGGGCCTATCACCAGTTACACTGGAGCCACCTCCGCCACCACTGAGACGAAATCTATACCAACAAGGGTCTTTTGAAGCTACTGGGTCACAGGAAACTGTACTCGACCAACATCTTGAGGAAAAAACCATTTTAGACCTTGGAGAGAAAGATATTGGTCCATCTGAAACTCCAACCACTGATATTTCGGCACCCATCATCGTACAAATTTACACTTACGAGTGCCAGACAGTGTCGCAGGAAGCAATGGAAACAAATGTTGCCACTTCTTCTTGGAATTCTTCAATTCCCACTATGGTTGTCACCATAGGGGATATTCCACCTCCTAACCCACCGTCATTAGTCCAAGCCACCATGGTATCGACCACCTCTACCTCTAGTAGTGGTCTAATCTCGTCTATGGCGGAAACCACTCCCCTTTCACACCGAGTGTGACAGGCCCTCTGTTCTTGTACGGGATGCCTAGCTTAGGTACAAGTCCTGTACTTTCCTACTCCACTTTACAAACTTTAGGTCTGGGGGCAGGGAGCTCTAACTCTCCTCTGCAAGGACACATAGGGGGCACTTCAAATCCTTTGAACACTTTCCCTTACGGGGGAGGTCATATACCTCCTTCGTCCCCTTCACTCATTGGCACCCACCAACAATCAGTTGGGCCACCCACACACCATAGTTTATTTGGAGCAGCGAGTCAAGGACCACCTTCTCATAATATGCTAGTAGGTTCACCGTAATTTTCTTTGTTCAATGCATTTGGTAACAACACTTTCTCGTTAGCTGCTTTCCCGACTGGGGGAAACCCTAGTTATGGACAACCTATTCCTATGCAGGGTGCTATTCCTGCACAGGGGGAAAACCCAGGAACTTCTTCCGCATCAAGACCTCGGAATTCTTGGCAAGTGTTATCACTGAAATTTCGTCCACAAATGGTTACAAGAATTCACCATCATCAAATCATTATGAGGTCAGCCATGGACCCAAATTAACACAAAATCATTCCCAAAGGGTCAAAAACTATACAACTAGTGCAAAAATTAAAGGGCGCTATGAAGACACAGGGTGCGTGCACACATGCGCAAAACAGAAACACAAGATTCACACACATGCACACGATGCATGATTGTTGTCGCAAAAGTCCACGCACCTGAGAAACAATGCATTTATGAGAGTGGTCAGCCTCCCACCCACTTATGGTTCAGCTTCCAAGTTGATTTGACACTCAAATCTGGAATGGATTCGACTGGGTGGCTGGTCAAAGACCTAGAAATGCCCTAATTAGCCTCTTTACACACTACAAACTAGTTGGACAAAACCTCAAAGGAATGCTATAAAAAGGCCATGGATACACTTCATTTTTCAAGGAATTCATAGAAAAGTTATGCTGCCATTATTCTCTTGAGAGATCCTCTATCCTTACCAAGAGTATACTTGCATCATTGCATTGGGCAATCCATCTCACCCCTTGAGTGGATTAGCAAAGAATTCTTTCACCATTTTCATTTTCATTTTCAAAGTTGTAAGAAGAGCTTATTTGTGGGGGTCCAAGAGCCCTCCCTTGGAGGAAGAAGGGACTCATAGCCCTATTTCTTCTCGGTGTTTTCTTTCACTAATATCATCCTTATCATTCGTGACATGGGTCTAATTGTTTCTTTTGTCCTTATGTCCCTATGCTCATTAATTTAGTTGTTGTTTTATTTCTTAGTTTAATTCTTAGTTGTTCTTTTATATTTCTTTCTCTAACCCTTTTCCTTGCAGTTGTCCTACTTAGCAAACCCAACTAAACTTGCAAACACCTCTATTTTGCTCACTAAGGTGACGAAAGAGGCACAACAGATTGATGACTCCACTGGGGAAAGGTATCAATTTTCTACCCCATTTGGGTTTTTCTAGCTCTTCTTTTGGTTTATTTAACTTGCAGGTGCATTAATCGGCCTAAGCCGACCTGCCAATCATCCAATTCCAAGTTGAATTGAGATAATTCCATCCGAAATTTTCATTCACGGTCATGTGTCACCTGTGCGCAGGTTTTTCATCCCACAGACGCGCATCATGTGCACATGCACTTAAGTCATAGTTTTGTTCTACGCACCTATGCTCATTATCTCTTTTCGGTCTGCGCACATGCGCTCTGTGCGCCTCTGTCTCCACTGAGACCCACGCACCTGTGAAAAAAATTCACATTGTAAAGTTTTTGAGATGTGGGGAAGGCCCTTAGACTTCTTAAAAGTGATTTCAAGCATGTTTTAAAGCTGCACCACACTTAGTCCCCTCTTCATATAAATGGATTAGTCAAAACACATAAGCACTTAGGGGGTTAAAATCATTATTTCCTCTTTTTCTTTCATTTTCGCCACATGGATGGCTTGTTTTGGCTAAAAATATAAGTTGGAAATCATTTGTAATCACATTTAACTTGCATTGGGACTAGAAGTTGGATAAACAATCACTTATTATGCTCTTCTCTCGTGCTTCCAAGAAACCTTGAGAATAAGAAAAAGATTGTGGAACAATTTCATCTCCCTTATGAAGATTAAAACCTTTAGGAGAGGACAACAACCCTTCTTGGGACTCCTCTTAGTTTATTTTTTCAAACACATCTTAAGATTGTAATGGGCCCATACATGCCCACATGCTACAAAGATAGGATAGTGTTGAAATTTACTTTCTTAGATCAAATCACTAGGGAAGTTTAAAGGTTTTGTAACAGGCCCATACATGCCCACATGATCACAATCTATGATAGTTTAATAGTTTTTCTTAGATTACATCATAATAGGGAGTTAAAGGAATAGTAACAGACCCACATGTCCACATGCTAGCTTCCTAGGGACTTTTGAATTATGCAAGGTTGTACCAAAGGCATTTAGTTAATTAGGAAATCAACACTTGTAAGGACCAAACGAAGTCCACATGAAACAAGGTGACACCTAATTCATTAAAAATTGTCACACTTTCATTCATTCACACACAAAGGTCACTCATCACTCACATAGTTTCTTCTTGAAACGTGGAGGTCAAAGTAAGTTTCCTCAAAAGGGATTCCGAATCACCCCACCCTTTTCTTGACGAAACTATCCACTTCTGTTTAATTTCAACGACGTTGGTTCACACCCCCAATCTCTCAAACAACTACATCTAAATTTTTTCTAACAACTCACTAAGTTTTCATCCATAGGAAGAGCCAAAGGAATTTTTTTATTCTAGGTAGGATTTCGGGGATAGGCATCCAAATAACTCCCCATTATCTAGTTCTCACATTGTCAAAACCATAGAAGTTGTCAAATAAGGAACTGAAAATCCTCCAAGTCAAGTGTTACTAACACCATAAGGCAAGGAGATACCCATGAAGGGTTGAAGGCTGAGGTCTGGTTGTTCTGTGTGTCCCGCCTTGAGGCACCCACCTCTTGGACGGGATCCAGCCCGTGACCCATTTCTTAGGCCGAAAATCTAAATGTCGCACTTTGACTGCAGTACCTAGTGACCAAATTTTAGGACATCTACCTAGGTGGCAATTGTGGGTTACAAATGCACCTTGACCAGATTTTGTGTGGCTATTGGGAAATATCACCAACTCTTTCGGGATATGCCCCCTTTACCCCTCATTATAACCGATTATTTCATCCTTCACTAGTTTCTCTTCCGGTGACTTCAGACCCCACTATTGATTACTATTGGAAGGTCCAATGCTATTTGAGAGGACGGACACTACGTCTTTTAGGACATGAGAATTTATTTTCTTTGATTCCCCATGCGGACAAAACCCACTTATCCACATATATGCTTCTTTTTCAAACCACTTTATGTATGATGCACTTCTAATTACATTTTGATTTGGATATATATATATTGTGTAAAGTTCAAAATTTGCAACAAAGGCTCTTATTTCTTTATTACTCTCACCACCATTTGCACACATTCACTTAGCTAGTTGGACATCATAGGGGACCCACATAATCCCCTTCCTTCTCGACGCTTGTTAAACCTCCCTCCTATCTTAGGGGGAGTGTCTGGTCTTGCCCACTCTTCGACACCACCTTCACACACTCCTGTGAGTTTTGTTGTCTTAGGATCATCTTTGCCTGGTTCCACACTACTTGGGTCCACTTCCCAAGTCCCTCTGTCCACCCACTCTCCTTTACACAGAAGCGAAGGATCAACTTCCTCTCAAGGGGGAAGTACCAACCCACCTAGCCCCCCTCAAGGGTTAGGTTCACAACACACTTACACCATGGCTGGAGCTAGTCCTCCCCCCCCGCCCATTGCAGATTCCATATTTGGCATCTCTTAACATACCAGATCTAAGAAAAATCACCAATGATCTTATATTGCATGACCCCACATGGCCTGCCATGCCCACCAAACTACCTTTAGACATCCCCAAGTTTGAAGGAATGGCAGGAGATGACCCTGCCAACCATGTCATGACTTTCCACCTATGGTGCTCTTCCAATAGCATTATGGATGATTCCATCAAAATAAGATTATTTCAATGCACACTCACTGGCCCATCATCCAAATGGTATGTAGATGAAAAATCAAGGTCCCATGCGACTTTCGAGTCCTTGGCCAAAGCACTTTTGACCTTCTTCCAATTATCAATCCACCATGAAAATGGTCTTGAACTACTCTCTAATTTCAAACAAATCTTAGCCACACATATCGTTGATCACATTCACGAGTGGCATAGACGATGTAGTTTATGCAAAGCTGAAACCACCAAGCAATAGTGCCTTGACTGGTTTCTTATATCACTTGTCTCTCTCCTTGATAAGGATGTAGCTTCCACCTTCCCTCAATCAGAAGAAGAAGCCATAAGTAAGTCTCAACAATACGACCTCATCTATTCACAGTCAGGGTACTTATACATAATACTTCCTGACCTCCCCAAACCCATGCCATTCGGTCAAGACAAACCCGGGATGTCTCACTCAGCAGATAGATTGATTGGTAATACCACACACCATAGTCCTCAACCCCAACCACCACCAATGTATGACACACCTCAATATACACCAGCATATGGGGGCACCTCTTATTAGCCCCCAACCCCTTATCAACAACCATACTCTATTTCTATGCCTCCACCCATTAGTGGGCCACCGCTGGTACCCCCCATACACCCACCTATTCAAACAAGTTCTGGTACCCCCTCTACCTCAGCTTATAATACTAGCGAAAGCACCATGCATTCCTATGTACCTTATGGATCGTTACCCCCACAGAATCCATACTTTCCATTTCCTGGTCCCCCACAACCCATGGCTTCCCCACATCCTCACGCTATGGTGAATTTTGTTCAACCCTCTCCCATTCAGCAATATCAAAATTTCGAACAACTAAATATGAAAAATCCGACCCACCCGTCGAACAATGCCAAAAATAAAGGAAGAAATAGGAACAATAACATCCCAAGCCAAGGCAGGAATCAACCCCAACAGAACCAACCTACTGGGGGCAACAAGAACCAAGGGAATCAGAACCCCCAGGGGGGAAATAACAATAGGCGTCAATGGAGAAATAACAATAATGTTAAAACCAACTTCCCTTGTGCCCTTTACGGTGAGTTCGGTCATTATACTCATCATTGCCCCCAAATTTCTGATTTCAAATGGCTGAAAGATTCAAGAAGTCTACCCCATCCTCCAACATCGCCTGCCCCTTAGTAGGCCCCACAACAATACGTGCAACAACCCCCCCAGCCATGCTGCAGAATCCTATTCCACACCAAGGTGTGATAAACACCCAACAGGACACACCACCTCCCCCACCTCAAGTAGGACAGTACCTCAATCCAAACAATCCAGTAGATCGCACGATCCTCCTCACCAGCGAGGAAGAAATCCTACTACAAACACATAATCATCAATATCATACACCCGTTGAGTCTCCTCCCATTCCTCCAGAAACAATCTCTGCACCAACGCGACCCCAATTGGTGATCCCTCGCCCTAACACAGAAACACCTCTTTGTATCCCTCGCATCCCATTGCGCAAGAATGTCCACAACCCACAAGCTAGGGAAGCTCATAATTATAGTTTGGTTGATGACTTAGCACAATCCTCGACTGGCATGTCAGTCTTAGAAGTCCTTCAGACTTGTCCCACTTAGTGGAAATCATTACTTTCTGCCTTAGGGGCAGCCGACCCGTAGATACTCGACTCATTACATTTGATCTCGACAACGGATAACCTCGCCTTCCCGCCTTGATCACTTTTCAAATCCCAGTGAAAATATAGAACATCATAGTTCATCGATGTATCATCGATGAAGGTGCATATACATGCATTATGTCCAAATATATATGGCAGAAACTTGGTTCCCCCAAACTCATACCCTCTGCCATTACCTTACGATCTTATGATGAACGACCATCATCTCCTCAAGGGATCTTCCAAAATGTCCCCGTAGAACTTGGGGGCAAGACTATTCTCATCGACATCGAAGTTATCAATGCCCCACTTGATCATAATATCCTGTTCGGTTGTAGCTACATGTATGCTATGAAGGCAGTTGCCTCTTCCATATTTCGAATAATGATGTTTCCCCATAAAGGAAAGATCCTTACCATTGACCAAGTCTCACATTACGAGCCTAACCCTTCTTCCAACATCAATAACATTCTTCCTCTCATCCACATGAGTCATGACGCGTACCCACTCATCGAAATGGGTCCCAAAATTTTCAAAGATTCATCATTGTTAGGAACTTACCATGGGGCACATCACTCCTTCATCCTTCCAATCAAGTATGTGCCATATCATCTAACAGAACTGACATAGAGGATACCCTTCCTCCTAGGGAGGCTTCTATCATATCTGACATCCCATTAGTCGCAAAAATTCCCCCTCACGAGCCTCCTGCAAAATCGTTGACCCCGCCAGTCCATGATTTCACCCCTCCCCAAGGCCATATCCCAGTTTGGGAGATAGTTCCCCAAGCCATCACTCAAATCCCCTTATTTTACCCTCCACCTAGCGTCAAAGCTTTCCAAGTAGCCACAACACTTACCCTCCCTAATATGGTGTTAGCAATTCCAGTTTGGTATTTACATCCACCAGAGATGGTCCCTTGACCATCCCTTCCCCCCCAAACAGAAGGAATCCCAATGATGATTCCCATACTCACTCCTACCATACCCTCTCCACCCCCACTCACTACCCTCCCTTCTACAACTGGGGGTAGAAGGAAGAAGAAGGAGCCTTCAACTCCACTTCCCCTGCACATCCAACCCCCTTGCATGCTATGTGAGAAAGATGGACACTAAACCAACAACTGCCCATCTCTACCAGAGTTACGGAACTTGATTCCACTCAATCAAACTCCATCAACACTCGCCACCATAGAAAATAATATCTTTATCGCCCGTCACTCCAGTAGTAAAGGGCTGCGAACCAAATTCACTTGTGCTATATGTTCAGAATATGGCCATTATACACACCATTTCCCAACACTTCCACGCTTTCGGCAGACATTATCCACAGTACGCCAAAGTTTTCAGAGCGAACCCAGTACAACTTCATCATCCATACCAACAATCACTGACATCCATTATGTCACAACTTCAGTCAATGAATGTATAAGATGCCCTTGCTCTCTATGTGAATCCTTAGATCATTTTACATACCTGTGTCCTATGATCATTGAATACAGGCAACACCAATTGACCCTGCTTCAACGACCCACAGAATCGATGGTTGACCTTACCTCGTCACTAGAGATTCTTCATCTCATTTCTCTCGAACCCGAGGCCCTCCCAATGCCTCCATGGTTCTTAGATGACTTATCTGAGGATTCACCCCCAAATCCCCCCAATTCCCCCACTCATTTCCCTATGGAAATTGTACATCCAACTACCACGGGTACTCCTCAGTATTTCAATATTTGGTTTATGTCAAGAGAACCATCGCAATTCCATTGCGATGTCCCTCCTTCTTCTTCATCACCAGGGGGCAGCCACATGACAACTGTCACCGATATCACTCTTCATGACCCCTTGTATTCTCGTCACTTCCACTGTGATGAGGAAATACTCGAAGAGTTAAACACCATTGACTACCAATGGGATGCACTCCACCACCGAGTGCTCTTCTTTCCACAGGAAGCCTCCACGCCTCCTAACCAACACCCCATATACGTAGTCTAAACCAAAGATTTTATCCCATCAGAGCATATCGACTGGTTCAACGACACCATTCCTGCCCCTGATGCTTTTGAAGAAGGCAACATGGCCAACATTTCCCCGACCATCAAAATCGACATTTCCATCAAAAATTACATCATCGAGGAAATCACTATTGTAATCACTTGCACTCCTCAAGAAATCACTGCCTATAAATCCCTCTTACAGGAATATCGGGATATTTTTTCTTGGTCATACACAAAAATTCCTGGCCTTGATCCCTCTATCATCGAACATCACATCGACACCTGGCTCGACATTACACCAGTTCATCAAAAATAGTGACCGCTCCACCCATCCAATGTAGCATCCATCAAAGCCGATATTGACAAATTACGCAAAGTTGGGTTCATCTACCCCATCACCTATACCTCATGGGTTTCCAACCCTATACCCGTTAATCAAAAATAGGGCACTATCCACGTTTGCATAGACTTTCGTGATCTCAATCACGCATGTCCCAAAGACAACTTTCCAACGCCTTTCATCGATCAAATTATCGACGACTGCGCAGGCCACGAGGCTCTATCCTTCATGGATGGTTTCTCTAGTTATAATCAAATCCAAATTCACCCAGCTAATCAATACAAAACCACATTTACTACCCCTTGGGGTACTTTTGCATATCGTGTCATGTCGTTTGGACTAAAGAATGCTAGCGCAACTTTCCAATGGGCTATGACATACATTTTTCACGATCTGACTCATATCATCTTCACATACTTGGATGACCTCACAACTCGATCCAAGAAACGCACCCAACATCTTGATGATTTATAGATCATCTTCCAATGGTGCCGTCAGTACAACATCCGCTTGAATCCCCTCAAGTGCATACTTTGCATCACTGCAGGACGCCTCCTTGGATTCACCATTTCCCAAAGCGGTATTTCCGTGGACCCCCTCAAAGTCCAAGCTATCACAAAAATTCCACCTCCCCAGAATCTACGTCAACTCCAGAGCCTCCAAGGAAAGGCTAACTTTCTATGACGATTTGTCCCAGACTACACCACTCGTGCACATGGTTTCCTTTGCTTACTATGCCACGACATCCCATTTTACTGGGATGAACATGCCCAAAAGTCATTTGATGTCTTAAAATGGCACTCTCCAACACCCATTTAATTAGTGCACCTAACTACAATCGTGACTATATCCTCTACATATCAGCCTCAGTCATCTCAGTAGCAGGAGTTCTTGTTCAAATCAGTGATGACGATCATGAGCATGTCATTTATTATGTTAGTAAAAACCTCTCAGGGCCACCCTTGAAGTATAAACATGAAGATAAACTAACCCTTGCAGTCATCCTCGTAGTCCAGAAACTGGGTCATTACATTCTGCTTCGCACGACTAAAGTCGTAGAAGATTCCAACCCTATGCAATACTTGCTTAGTCATCGACAAATTAATGGAAAATTTGCCCGATGGATCATTATTATTTAGGAGTACGATCTTGAATTCTCAACACCCAAGAGAAAGAAAGACCTCATCCTCGCTGAACTTGTCATGGCTTTCCCCTCTGACACCACCAGTGCCCCCGTCAATACCGACTTTCCCGATGAACACCTCTTTTACATCACTTCGAATGATCCTTGGTACGGCGACCTCCTCGTCTACCTCCAAACTCAAAAGTTCAGTAACCACCTTTCACGAGATGATCGTCGTCGTATTATCCATCAGGCCCCCCGCTACCTCCTCATCGGAGACATATTATACCGGCGAGGGGTCGACACCATTCTTCATCAATGCCTGACCATTGATGAGGCTGATAGAGTCTTGAATGACTGCCATAGCAGCGCATGTGGGGGGCATATTTCAGGAATATCCAGTGCTCAGAAGATCATCCGAGAAAGTTACTTTTGGCCTACCATGTTTCACAATTGCATTCAGGTCGTGAAACAATGCGAGAAGTCTCATCTTTATGCCAACAAAGCCCACGCACCACCTACTCTTCTTCATCCAGTCATCAATGCCAGCCCTTTTTGTAAATGGGGCATCGATTTCATGACTTGTAATCCCCCCTCCAGCAATGGACACAAATACATTGTGGTCACAGTCAATTACTTCACAAAATGAGCAGAAGCTATGCCCACCTTCAACAATACCACTGACACAACAGTGCATTTTTTCTTTAACCACGTCATATCTCACTTTGGAGTACCCCTCCAACTCATTTCCGATCATGGGAAACACTTCGAGAATGAGATTTTTGTCAAACTCTCATCTCGGTTAGGATTCTCCCATGAGTTTGCCTCACCATATTACCCTCAGTCTAACGAATAGGTCGAAGCAGTTAACAAGGTCCTCAAAACCATGTTACAATGCATGGTTAACAAGCATAAGACCAATTGGCATCACATGTTGTTTTCCGCGCTATGGGCTTACCATACATCTGTGAAAATAGCCACTAGTTTCACACCATTTCATCTAGTCCATGTGTTTGAGGCCATTCTGCCCATCGAGTGCGAAATTCCCACCTTACACACCGCAATTGAGCTATTACCTGACACTACTCCAATGGAGCAGCGCTTCCTGACCTTAGAGTCCCTAGATAAAGATCATCAATCTTCATTACAAAATAATGAGGCAGCTAAAAAACAATCAAAGGCCACTTTGGATCGCCATGTCAACCTTCGCTCATTTCATGAAGGTGACCTCGTTCTTGCTTACAATATCGCTCATGATACCTTTGGCCATGGAAAATTTGAGTCACTATGGCATGGCCCATACATTATCTAATATTGCCTCACCAAAGGCGCATACATCCTGGCCTCTCCCGAAGACCTCTCTCTCAAAGAACCCATCAACGGGTTATGCTTAAAGAAATTTTATGCCTAATTGTAGCAGTTCTACTTTAGGTTATTTCTTTTATAGTGTTTTTAATCTTTTTAACATCCCACATGTCTAAACTATCATTTATGCTATTGACAGATGCTTCCTCCACCAGCCTACCACATCGGTTACACCGACGGTGCCAGCCATTGGACACAAAATCTCGCTTCGGCCGCTTGGGCTCTCTACACCCCCTCACATGAAATGCTCCATTCGAGCGGCATATGTTTGGGTTCAACGACCAACAACCAAGCCAAATGCACTGCCATCATTGGCCTCCTAGCCGATGCCCAACATCATCGTATTCATCACCTTAGCATATTGCTCGACTCTCAACTAGTCGTTCTCCAACTCAACAATATGTACCGCATACGCGATCCTTGCCTCTTTCGCAAATACCTATAGGTTAGACTTTTATCTTGACATTTTGATTCCATTACATTTACACATATTCCAAGACAATTGAATCAAATAACAAATAACATAGCTAGCATTGTGTTAGACTGGCATATATCACATCAAGATACCTCTACACATACATAAACATATCAAAAACCTATCACAGCATATACATAGATTAGAAATCATCAAACATTACAAAACACATGTAAACACCACATAGATCTCAAAATGTATACTCATGTATATATAAGATGGTCCACAGTGCCATCCAAATGTTTACATACAAAAATACAAGTATCTGCAAGCCAGTGAAACACCTCGGTACAAAATGGACTCACCAACCTATACACAAAAATAAAAATATACATAGAGCACCACCTCCCACCCCTCCCTTAGGCAATGGTCCCCCACCCACTACTGGCCCCTCTTGACTGGGAGGTAATCGTCCGGTCATAGCTGCACCTGCTACTACTTCTTGTCGTACCACGGCCCGCCACGATAGTGGAACCTCCACACACTACTCCAAGATACCCTCATCCTAGATACATGACCACATGCCCTCAGGCACACCCTATAGCACCACCTCGAGGTGGCGAAAAATGTCCTCAAAATCTACTCTGGCATTCATCGGAGGAGCATGTGCTGGCCCGAAACCTGGGTCATCAAACCAGCATCTCCTCTCTTCTCTCTCAGGCTCGACTAGTCTCACCTCGACATCCTCACGCCGACGTCTCTCTCCTACCCACAGCCCTCCCCGTGGTTGTCTTCCCGGCTCCTGGCAAGCCGGCACCCTCAGTAACTCAACCTCACGCCCACGAGGTGCCACATTTATACATACAAACAAAACAATAGATAGTATCAGCATCTATACCAAATACACATGTCATGCTACCTCAAAAAACATATATATATAACTCATCAACATACCTCGATGGTCAAAAACCTCCCCTATAGATAACACCATGTATGGATCCTCTCGAAAGTCAACACCAGCATAGGGGAACTACAATATCACCTGCAGAATCTTCCACCACACGTGCACTGCCTCAACTGTGAAGAAGTGGCTGCCCTCACCACCACCATGGCAAAGAAAAATAGTCGACCATCACCTCAATCGTGGCTCTCGCACCCCAAGAGTTCCCAATAAAATCCAAGGGCGCAACATAGGCACCCTCTCCAAAAACCAAGCCACTAGGATGGACCCAAAGGCAAACTCTCTTGTATCAGTGGACCGACAATGGTCCAGCTTCCCTACCATTCTGGCATGAAGCGTAAGCCCCCACGCGAAGTGCTCACCAACCAATACCCTCTCCATCACACACAGTTGACCCCCACTGATCCATTGCATCGCAAGGGACCCATACACTCTCAAAATCATCATTTCTATATAGTGATGTGCTAGAGCATCCATTGCCCCAATTCTCACAATAGTGCCAGACATAAAGTTCGCCCCTAAATAGTACCTCAGGCCCACTGTCACTAGCGCCACATCCCTCGGTAACACTGGCTCCACCGGTAGGGGCGTTCCTCGAAACAGGAGCCCAGTCAAAAAATATATGTCCTCCACCACCGTGAAGGAAATCTGCTCTCCCCGCACCATGAAACAATGCAGGTCCGGACTTCACATCCAA
This sequence comes from Picea engelmannii, assembly GCA_009831015.1. Classification (NCBI taxonomy): domain Eukaryota; kingdom Viridiplantae; phylum Streptophyta; class Pinopsida; order Pinales; family Pinaceae; genus Picea; species Picea engelmannii. Next base: position 72,016 of record ML782425.1, read on the forward strand.
ATAAGGAATTGTAGGAGATACTCTTGTGCCTGTATCAATGGGCACTCAAAAAACTTCAGCAACCCACAAGCTACCAAAGTCGCACGAACCCCCAGATCCTTAATCACCATGGCATCTCTCAGCTGAGACCAATCCCTCTCTCGCCACTCAACCGACATTGTGCAAAAAGATCACCTGCAGCCACATAAAACAGTCCTAGGTCAGCCACATGGACCATAAACAACATCAAAAAGATACGTTTTACACCCATCAACCTTGCCTCCAAGGCGCGGCTGTTTAACCCACAGGTGCGCACACATGCGCGCTTGTTCACTCCACAGGCATGCATGTATGCATGCCTATCCACTCCACAGGCGCGTACTCAGGCATGCCTGTCCATCCAACTGGGGCGCCTTCATGCACCCCTATCACAAACATAGGCGCGCATCAAAGAACGCATGTCCAATACACAATCGTGCACATAAGTGTGGCTATTTAGCCAATAGGCACACACATAATACGTGCCTTTTCTTCCCTTATAGGCACCCCCATGCACACCTATCCGATGGGAAGGTGCACACTTGTGCATGCATACTTCCAGATCGCCCGCACACGTGGGGGCCCACACCCATAAAACCCCCTGTACGGCCCTCCATACAGGCCTTGCCCAAAAATGGAAACCCTACTTCTATGCAGGATGATTAAACTACTAACCTGAAGCTCACTAATCCTCGATCGGATGCCTCGTCCTCCCAGAATTTCCAAATGTTCTCTGAATACTTCTTGTCTAGTCACTATAGAAGCAAGTACAAATGAGGTGGCAATGTGGGCCCTACAGCTATATATAGGCCTTTTCGCCAAACTTCCACTCACCATTCCGGGAGCTCCGGGTGTCCATTCCTCGATCTATCTTCAGCCACAGGATCAACATGCTGACATCTACATCACAACAGTCCCCAGGCCTCTTTTCATCCTGAGCCCCTAGGACGCCATTTTTTTCATACCCCGACCAGGTATGCATACGCATATTCAAAATTATCAAATAAATGCTCGTATGTTCGATTCTCTTCAGATATTGTTCATGTCGGGTATTTGGTTTTCATGTGAGCAGGTACTTGGTCATCATACATCAACTCAACCCCTTCAGGTATATACTTGGCACTCTCATGTATTCATTCCCTCTGAATCTCACTTGCATCTCCAGTCACATCCTCTGACATTTTCCTCTAGGATCCCCATCTCTGGCTCTGCAGTACCAACACCTCCATTCGCATCTTTGGTACTGTCACCCGGTAGCACTCTTACCCACATGAGTTGTCCCATTCATAGCACCCTTTTGCACATTGATACTCATGTTGTTTTTCAAACCTTTAGGGATGGGAGTCCCAATAGTCTTACATTCTATCGTGAATCAGCCACATACTCATTCTCCTCATTTTTCTAGCTTTCCCACTGGATTCCCATATTATCTCTTCAAGGTCCTATTTTTTACTGCACCTCTGCAGTATCATGAACCCTCCATTTCATCCACAATTAGTTTTCCCATCTACAAATTTCCCTTCATTTCACCTACCTCATACAAAAACCCACCCATGGGGCCCCCACCCTCCACCACTTCTCCAATCAAATTGTGACCTACTTGGGCCAACCATGTTACATTGGGGCACCCATTGCTGTATTTGTACACTTATCCCAAATTATTCTTTATTTATTGTACAAACGCCTTTGTTTCTAGCATTTACATTACCCTTTTTGTCCTCACCTTTGGCGACCTTCTTCCCTTTTTTTTTTTGCAAACACAACCCATGTCGCCTGTTGGTTGTGGAGCCTGATTATATTCCTGATTTATAGGTCTTTTACTTTCAGCCGTGTTTATACCCCATGAAGTATTTACACCCCCGAAGTATGTACACTCTTCCACGTGGGGGAGTGCAGAGGGGGGGGTACCCCCTCTATAGGGTCTGGGGGGCCTATCCCCCCGACTGGGGGGTCTGGGGGCAAGCGGGCCCCCAGCGGGGGTTCAAGGGTGAAGCCCCTGAAGCAAAAATTGCCTTGTAAAAGTATATTGTAATTTCATTGTAAATCTAGACCATTCATTATAAGGTCACAGATCTAACGGTAGAGATTATGTTAGGGTTTTTTTCCCTAGAAGGCAACCCTCTTTTATGAGGGAAATGTATCATGACTATGCATGGTGGTGAATATTGTATTCTGAGAGAGGAGACTGTGAGGGAAAGAAGAGGAAGTTACAACGGGTTTTGTTGTAGGTTGTATCCCTTCATTTGTTGGATAATAATAAAGGAAGGACCTGGCAATTTCTCTGGTGGACGTAGCCCACATTGGGTGAACCACGTAAATCTGTGTCTCTCTTGTATTGTGTGTCTTTTGTGTTTTGTTTCTACATTTGTTTTATTTTATTGCTCCGCGGTCCTATTTTTCTAACAAATGGTTTTAGAGCATAAGGTAACTCGCAGGAAAAGAGGGTTCCTGGTTCGAGTGGGAGCAATGTTGGAAGATGGAAAGTTTAGGGTCGAGAAATTTAATGGCCAAAAATACCAGTTATGGAAGATGCATATGGAAGACTATTTATATCAAAAGGATCTATTCCTACCATTGAGCAGAGTAGCAAAGAAGACGACAACCATGAAGGACGAAAAATGGGAGATTCTTGACATAAATGCTCTAGGAACGATACGACTGAGCTTGGAAACGTCGATGGCTTTCAATATTTCGAAAGAAAAGACAATGAAGGGTTTTATGGATGCGTTGGCCAAATTGTATGAAAAACCCTCGGCGTCGAATAAGGTATTTCTAATGAAGAGATTATTTAATATGAACATGTCAGAAGGTGGGTTTGTTCCAGATCATTTAAATGAATTTAATACGGTTACTAATCAACTAAGTTCTGTAAAAGTGGACTTTGATGATGAGGTTAGGGCTCTTCTAATCTTGTGCTCATTGCTAGAAAGCTAGAATGGCTTGGTCATGGCTATAAGTAACTCT
>ML782425.1:77497-116644 GCA_009831015.1 Picea engelmannii
ACAGTAAGTTGGATTTCAAAACTGCAAAAGGTTGTTGCACTTTCAACAACAGAGGCAGAGTATGTTGCTGCTACAGAGGCTAGTAAAGAGTTGATTTGGTTACAAAGGTTTATCGAGGAATTGGGAAAGAAGTAAGAGAACAACAAGTTGTACTGTGATAGTCAGAGTGCCATTCACCTTGCAAAGAACTCAGCCTTCCATTCAAAGACTAAGAATATACAGTTGAGGTACCACTTCATATGATCTGCCTTGGAATATGGACAATTGAAGCTGGAAAAGATACACACTAGCCAGAATCCTGTAGACATGTTAACAAAGGGAGTAACCAGGGAGAAACTGATTTCTTGCTCAATTTTAGTTGGTCTTCAAGAATGAAGATGAAAATGAGAAATTTACGAGGTCCAAGAAGGTTCAGAGTCCAGCATATACAGCAGCGGTGGATTTGTTGAGATCAGTCTCCAAGTGGGAGATTGTTGGTTGTGGAGCCTGATTATCTTCCTGATTTCTAGGTATTTTACTTTCATCCATGTTTATACCCCATGAAGTATTTACACCTTAGAAGTATGTACACTCTTCCAAGCGGGGGAGTGAAGAGGGGGGGTACCCCCTCTGCGGGGTTCAAGGGGCCTATCCCCCCGGCTGGGGGGTTTGGGGGAAAGCGGGCCCCCAACGGGGGTTCGGGGGCGAAGCCCCAGAAGCAAAAATTGCCTTGTAAAAGTATATTGTAATTTCATTGTAAATCTGGACCATTCATTATAATTTCACAGATCTAACGGTAGAGATTATGTTAGGGTTTTTTTCCCTAGAAGGCAACCCTCTTTTATGAGGAAAATGTATCGCGACTATGGATGGTGGTGAATATTGTATTATGAGAGAGGAGACTGTGAGAGAAAGAAGAGGAAGTTACAGTGGGTTTTTCTATAGGTTGTATCCCTTCATTTGATGGATAATAATAAAGGAAGGACCTGGCAATTTCTTTGGTGGACATAGCCCACACTGGGTGAACCACATAAATCTATGTCTCTCTTGTATTGTGTGTCTTCTGTGTTTTGTTTTTGCATTTGTTTTATTTTATTGCTCTGTGGTCCTGTTTTTCTAACAGTCGCCCTTGGTTAGGGCACTCCTTATCATCTACCCTTATTGACATCATCCATATCCTCCAATTATCCCACAGGCCACTTACCTGTACCCTCTAAGTTTGTTCACTTTGTCCCACCTCTGGCACAACTTATCCCACATCTTGTTGTCCCCCTGACACTCAACTTAGTTGAACAGTTGCGGCCACTTATACTTCGCATATACCCCCAACCAAGGGCAGTCTTGAGTCCCCATACATCTTGACTTCGACCATGTACCTCGTCCAATTCCTAACCTCACCTCATAGGTTTCACGAAGCCCTTTGCTTCTGGGAGTCACATCGCCCTTTTTGTCGACATCAACACAGTTTTCCATAAGGGAGATAGTATCTTGATTCTCATTACCTATCCAATGAGAGATCTCGGCTGGCACAAGGAGATCCACAATTGCTCCCTACTGTCATTGACCCCCCTAACATTCAACGTCAACAATTTCTCATGTTACGGTGGGTCTTACTTTGTGACTCTTGCAGTTATTTCTTATATTTGTCGAAGACCTATGAACTTGGCTAGGCTATCAATGCCTACAGAATCAGTGATACTTCTTACAGATCTCACTGCCTATTGTTCAGAGTATGTTCCTCTGTAGAATTGTCTTCTTCCTTTATCATGACTGCCCCCAAGGGCACTGCAGTTGTCTACATCAACACTTCATTCCTCTTTTGAGTTACATGACGCAAGCATGGGGCATGCCCACCTCGTTTGTACACAGTTTTTTTTTACACACCTTATGGAAGGTCGGGTTCTACAAGTTCCCTTCTTCCTCTAACGGGTAACTCTTGACAATCCCACTATCTCTCTCGCTTACAACAACACTCTCAGTAGAAGAAACATTGATGGATTTTGGCTATATGTATGCTCCTAACCTCATCCATCAGGGGGCATCTGTTATCACTGAAATTTTGTCCGCAAATGGTTACAAGAATTCAGCATCGTCAAACAGTTATGAGGTCACCCATGGACCCGAATTAACACAAAATCATTCCCAAAGGGTCAAAAACTATACAACTAGTGAAAAAATTAAAGGGTGCTATGGAGACATAGGGCACGCGCACACATGCACAAAAAAGAAACCCAAGATTCGCGCACATGCGCATGATGCACGATTGTTGTCACAAAAAGTCGCACACCTGAGAAACGACACATTTATGAGAGTGGTCGGCCTCCCACCCACTTCTGGTTCAGCTTCCAAGTTGATTTGACACTCAAATCTTGACTGGATTCGACTGGGTGGTTGGTCAAAGACCTAGAAATTCCCTAATTAGCCTCTTTACACACTACAAACTAGTTGGACAAAACCTCAAAGGAATGCTATAAAAAGGCCATGGATACACTTCATTTTTCAAGTAATTCATAGAAAATTTATGCTGCCATTATTCTCTTGAGGGATCCTCTATCCTTACCAAGAGTATTCTTGCATCATTTCATTGGGCAATCCATCTCACCCCTTGAGTGGATTAACTAAGAATTCTTTCACCATTTTCATTTTCATTTTCAAAGTTGTAAGAAGAGCTTATTTGGGGGGGTCCAAGAGCCCTCCCTTAGAGGAAGAAGGGAATCATAGTCCTCTTTCTTCTCGGTGTTTTATTTCACTAATATCAGCCTTATCATTGGTGACATGGGTCTAATTGTTTCTTTTTTCCTTATGTCCCTATGCTCATTAATTTAGTTGTTGTTTTATTTCTTAGTTTAATTCTTAGTTGTTCTTTTATATTTCTTTATCTAACACTTTTCCTTGTAGTTGTCCTGCTTAGTAAACCTAACTAAGCTTGCAAACACCTCTATTTTTATCACTAAGGTGAAGAAAGAGGCACAACAGCAGGGATCAGTTCCCTCATCAGGAATGTTGATCTGGGGAAATTATTTTCACAACCAATGGAACCTTGGATAGGGTGTTATGCCTATGCCCATGGGATTAGCATGGGGCAACCCTTCCCAAAGTCCTCCGAATGTAATGCACGCCCAACCATTTACGTCCTATTTTGGGAATCATCCGATGATGTCTCCTCACATGCAGAATTGGTACACTAGTCATGGCCATGGTTTTTACCAGAACCCAAGCCAGCAACTGAACTTTTCCTGGCAACCTGGTGCCAGTCAAACTCCAGGTCCCTTTTTCCATGGTTATCACCAACAACCCAAACTACCTTTCCTAGAAACCTTGCATTTTCCAGACTTGACAAGGTTGTTGAATGACCCTATCTGTCATGATCCGCATTAGCTCCCTATGCTGATGAAGTTTCCTTCGGACATACCAAAGTTTGAGGCAAAGCCTAATGAATATCCAGGAGATCATGTGACTACTTTTCACCTTTGTTGCTCATCTAATTTGTTAAAAGATGACTCTGTACAATTGTTATTGTTTCAATGTACTCTCATTGGGAGTGTCGCGAAATGGTACATTGAGCTCGACCACTCAAGATACTCTTCCTTCCGCGAATTGGAAATGGATTTCCTAAACCATTTCCAATTACTTGTAAGATACAACGTTGGCCAGAATTGCTGGCCAATTTCGAAGAGACAAAAGAAAACCATATATCTGATCACATCCAAGAATGGAGACACCGAAAGAGTTTAATTAAGGTACCAGTCCCACTAGCATTCTTGCTTGAGTGGTTCCTTAAGTCTTTGGTCCCATAGTTATCCAAAGACATCACAACATCAGGAGTGTTTTTCGAAGAAGATGCCATCATGAGAGCTCAATACCTTGAGCTAATCGACTCTTAGTCTTGTTTATTATATGAGATCTTGCCAGATGTGCCATGCTCAATACTTGATAAAACCAGATAGAGAGTGGGACCACATGCCGATGGTATTGTTGGTTCAGCACAAACACAGCTCGTTGAACAACTGACAAAACAATTGCAGCAATTGTCCATACAGCACACAGTGGCCAGCCATACAACTGTTCCAGCTACTCCCCCTACCCAAACGTCGGATGTACACAATGTGCAATCGAAAAATCTAGAGGCCACCTAGTATCCTGAAGGAAAGAAAAAACAACGAAAGAAGGGTAAGGGGGATAAGAAACCCACTAATAATGTTGGTGGGGGCAACATTAAGAAACAGAAGGTGAGGTATCTGTGAAACCTATGCATGGAAGACCACCCAACCCACCAATGTCCCCAGCTTGTAGAGGCCCAAAAGTTTTTGACACAGCAACAACCTGTCGTCTTAACCAATCCATTTCAACATGGGAAAAACCTAACCCAAGCCTCTACAAGCACGGAAGGGGGCAGTCAAGGACTCTCTTCGTCTTCAAATAATCCTGCATCCGCGAATGTGTATATGTTGAAAGGTGATTATTTTATATCGACTAGAGCGCATGACTATAGTAAACCAAGAACTTATAAGAAGGGAAAAGAAGGTGAAATCCCATCTCTTCCTCTCTAGATCGAGAAGAATTTGGGTGAAACAATGACACACATCCCAAAAGGTGCGTTCAAGAAAGATTCTCACAACCCAAACGCAAGGGCCGCCCAGAACTATTCTGTGTTGGAGGATTTGTCTCAAACCCCTTATGCGATGTCCACTTTGGAGGTCCTCCAAAGCTACCCTTCCTAGAGGAAATCTTTATTAGCCTCTTTAGGATCTATCGAGACTTGTAATCCAGGTAAAATCATGTTGAACACAACCAACTTAAAACCTTGTCTGCCTTACCATGTAGCATTTCAGATAGTAGTGACTTACCCCACAAAAACTTTTACTTGGAACATTTTCCACACAGTGGTTGATGAGGGTGCCTCGACATGTGTCATGTCCTTGGCATGTTGGAAGGCCATTGGCCAGCCTATTTTGTCTCCATCACCTACTCTTCTCACTGCTTTCGACGGTCATTTGTTCCAACCACATGGCATCATTCCCTCTTTCCCCGTGCAGCTAGGAGGGAAGACCGTGTGCATCAAGGTAGAATTAGTCGATACATCCCTTGACTACAATCTCTTGTTAGGTAGGAGTTGGACTTATGCTATGCAAGCAGTGGTTGCTACAGTTTTCTGGGTCTTTTTATTTCCACACGAGGGTTGGATCGTGACCATTGATCAATTTTCCTTCTCCAGACCTGACCCTTCATTGGGGGCATCCACGGTCCTGATGATTGATAATCCCTAACCAGGCATCGTCAATGTAGGAGTTGGTTTGTACCCATCTTTGATGGGTACCTTCAATTACCTGCCCCCTCAAGGTGATGTCAAGTTCATATCAGACCACCATAAGGTTGAGATTTTCCAAGTTTCTTTGTTTCTCATGACTTACCTTAATGATCCGTGGATACTTCCTTCCCCATTGGCCAGGATGGAAGAGACAGGGCACCCTAGAATTTCCATGCCCTTGTTCGTAGCCAAAGTAGCATACTTTTTAGTCCAGCAAGCTTCGGCTGACACAGATCCAACTCTGCATAAGAGTTAGATCCAATTCTAGAGCCTATTTGGGCTCAAGGCTCTCTCGCTGATACCGATTCGTTAGACTTAGTCTTTCCCTCCAACGAAGCAATAATTGAAGCAATGACTAGTTCGAACAAACCCTAGGACAATCTCCATCACAAATCATACTTCCTCCCAGAGTTAAGTAGAATCAAAGCAGGATAATTCACCTTGACTATGACTAGAGATAGGTGTTGTCTTATTAATCCCTTAGCTACACATGAGGTTTATGCCGAGGGTAATATGGAAACTATCGCTGAAACTATACCGATTAATATCTCCAAAACCCCTAGAATCGTGGAGAATGTTTTCGTCGGAGCAGATTGTTCCCCCAAAGAGATTCAAATCTACACAGATCTATTTAAATAATTTTGCGACGTTTTTGCCTGGTCTTACGAGGAAATGCCAAGCATTGATCCAAAAATAGTCGAACATGAAATCACAACTTATCCGGATGCCAAGCCTGTTCAGTAGAATCTTCGTCTAGTTAATCCTAGGAAAGAAGTACTCATTAAGGTTGAAGTCGAGAAACTTCTAAAATCTAGTTTTATCTATCCTATCCATTTGACCCAATGGGTGTCAAATCCTATGTCGGTCAATAAGAAACAGGGTACGGACTTCCATGATTTGAACAAGGCCTTTCCAAAAGATAATTTTCCCACACCATTCATCGACTAGATAATTGATGAATGTGCAGGTTGCGAGGCTTTTTCTTTCATGGATGATTTTTCGGGATATAATCAGATACAAATCAAACTCGAAGACCAACACAAAAGTGCATTCATTTATCAATGGAGTACATTTGTCTATTGTAATATGTCTTTTGGTCTCAAAAATGTTGGAGCTACCTTCCAGCGGGCCATGTCTTTTTCTTTCCATGATCTCAAGAATGTAGTCGAGGCCTATTTATATGATTTAGCATCTCGATCTCGCAAGAGAACATATCATCCCACACACCTCCGACTTATATTTGAGCGATGTTGCTACTTCCAGATTTTCTTAAATCCAAACAAATGCAGCTTTTGCATAACATCAGGACGTTTGTTAGGTTTCATAGTGTCAACAATAGGGATCATGGTCAATCCTCTAAAGGTTGAGGCAATAGTTCAGTTGCCTCCCCCACGCACAATCCTTCAACTTCAAAGTCTTCAGGGCAAGGTGAACTTTTTGAGGAGTTTCATCACAAACTATGTCAAGATTACAAAGGGATTTATGCACTTGTTGAAGAAGGACGTTCCTTTTCATTGGGATGATGCAGCTCAACATTCTTTCGATGCGTTGAAACACGCCCTTACAAATGCCCCTCTACTTCAGCCACCCAATTATAAAAAATACTTCCTATTATACTTGGTTGAGGAAAAGTCAACCATCAACATGGTATTAGTTTAGGAGGATGATTTACTCTCAGAATATGTGATTTATTACCTGAGTCGAGGCCTGGTTGGACCGGAACTAAATTATTCTCATATCGAAAAAATTTCGTTGGTAGCAGTCCATGCTGTCCAACGATTTCATCATTATGTTTTGTTTCGCAAGACCACCATAATTGACATTGTGAATCCATTTCAATACGTGTTGACACAATGGGTCATCGGTGGAAAGATTAGTAGATGAATAGTTTTCCTTCAGGAATTTGAATTAGATTTCATTTCAGCGAAATCCAAAAAGTCACTGGTCTTCGCAGAACTCATCTCGGAATTTCCGTTCGAGTCGGTTGATGTTATGCCCGAAGTGTCGCCTATCAGAGGAGATATGTTTATTATCACATCTTTGGATCCCTGGTACGAAGATATACTTGTCTATCTCCAGAATTTGAAGTTTCCCACCTCTACTTCTCATGATGAGCATCGTCGTATACACCATCAGGCTAAGAATTATCTCATACTTGACGATACATTGTATCGAAGAGGTGTATACTTCCTACGTCGATGCCTCACTCACTAAGAAGCAATTATCGTTCCTAACGATTTCCATACTAGAGCATGTGGCAGTCATTTTTCTGGGTTGGAAACAACCCAAAATATTTTATGAGTAGGTTACTTCTGGCCGACACTAATCAAAGATTGTATCGAATCAATCATGAAGTGTCACCCGTGTTAGATCTTCTCTCAGAAGATGAGGGCACATCCCGCTCCCATGTTTCCTGTCATCATAGTTGGTCCCTTCACCAAGTGGGGGATTGATTACACTACATGCAACCCTCCTTCAGCAAGGGGGCACCATTATATCATTATATTCGTAGACTACTTCACGAAGTGGGTCAAAGCTATTCCAATGTTTAAATATGATGCGGAGACTGCAACTCTCTTTTTATTTAACCAGATAATAGCAAGGTTCGACGTCCTGAGCGAGATTGTCACTAACCATGGTAGTCACTTTCAGAACCAAATGATGACTGAATTAACATCAAATCTTGGGTTGCGATAAGAACATTCATCACCCTACTACCCCCAAGCAAATGGTTAGGTGGAATTTGTAAATAAATCTCTTAAGACCATCCTACAGTGAATGATCAACTCAGCCAAGTCAAATTGGCATTTGATGTTATACTCGACATTATGGGCTTACCGAACGTCTATTAATACTGCAACCGGTTTCTCACCTTTTCAACTCATTTACAGGCTAGAAGTAATCTTGCCTATAGAATGTCATATCCCGTCCCTAAAATTGGCAGTACAGTTATTGCCAGACACTTCTCCACTTGAAGAACAGTTATTATACCTTGAGCAGCTCAATGAGTAGCATCGTGATGTGGCCCTGGCCAATGAGGCTCATAAAAAAAAAGTCAAGTGTCAGTGTGATCGGTTTGTTAGTCCTCGGATTTTCTCTGAAGGTGACCTTGTCCTAGTCTATGACCAAGATAAGGACCCCCCGGGGGCAAGAAAATTCAAACCCATGTGATTTGGACCTTTCGTCATAAAAGAGGTTCTAAAAAAGGGTGCTTATCATCTGGTTGACTTTGAGGGAAATGATTTGGCAGAGCCTAGAAATGGGCTCTACCTCAAGAAGTATTACTCATAGGTAGGTCACCTTGGGTAACTTTTTGTAACATATGTATAGTCTTTGTACTATTACTTTCTGGTTTCTTTTAGTATTATGGATGTGTCATTTTTTATGTTATCTTTTGTCACTATGGTAGATGTCAAGTGAATCAGAGGTGTTCATTGGCTATGCATACGGTGCTAGCCAACACACTCAGAGGCTTTCCTCTGTAGCTTGGGTAATTTTTACACCTCAAGGCCAGTTATTATATTCCGGAGGTATATGTTTATGCAACACCACAAACAATGTCGTCAAGTACAGTGCAGTTATTGAGTTTCTTCGTGACACCCTGTCATTTGGTATCTCTCATCTCCAAGTCTATTTAGATGCTCAGCTGGTTGTGTCTCAGTTAAATAGAGTCTACCATGTTCATGATCTAGCTTTACACCAAAAATTCCTTAGGGTACGTATCTTAGAATGAAGCTTTGATTATATTACATATTTTCATGTTTCTAGGAGATTAAACCAAGTTATAGATACTCTAGCTAATCAATTTTTAGACTGACATCTCACACACATATAAAAATACATACACATAAACATGTAAATACATTTTTAAAGGAAAATATGATCCATAAAACACAAAAAGACATAAAAATCCATATATAATATCATAATCATCAGAGTACATAGGTGGATGCAAGCACCTCAAAAAATATGACCAGTAACGAGTCATGGGTCTTATGCCCTCAAAAAATATATATAGGTGGAGCTATCAAATTCTAGACTAACTAAGGTCAGGGCCTATGGGCCCTATTGTAATAATCAACAGTGTTTTCCAAACGTCAAAACAGTCAGACCCATGTCCGTGGTGCCCCCACTACATGAGGCTAGATGGATGGTGGAAGATCCTCAATCTCTGCCATAGGGATGGTGTGAGTGAGTGAGGTAAAATTTCACTGAACTCGTTTCAAAACCCTCTCAGCCTCACCGACTGGAAGCTATCATGATGTTGTTGGTCCCCCTGCGGCTGCAGGTGCGACCCCTGGCCGAGGACGACGCATGTTCCTCACATAATCTGTAGGTCATGAGGGTCCCACATCTACACACAATAGACACGTATCTGTCAAATAATCTGGTATAAAAAAGATGATATATAAAAAAACAACGTAAAAATTATATATGTTTCAAAAAAAAAATCATGAAAACTTACCCATATCGCCTCGCTCCTCGACTGGAGATACAGGGATCTCAGGATATCTCAAGAAATCAATCCCAACATAAGGATAATCCTCTATGTCTGGGATCTATCACGAAAACCAAGAAAAGAAATCATCATCAAAGGACTCATTGGTCCTTCCACCACCCTGTCGTGGCAGCAACATTGCCCATATGCAAACCATAGGAAGAGAGGCCTGATGTCCTTGTACCACCACTCAAGGAATGAAACTAGGAACTCTTTCAAAGAAGAAAGAGCATAGAATCATCCTGAACCTGAAGTTCCTCTACGTCCACAACCAACAATCTGTCAACTACCTCTTCATACAATCCAATAGTGTAGTGTTCCAGTCAAATATCTATGCATTTAAGCTCTGGACTGCACAGTTCATCTGTGCACGGGATGCCTGATGTAGAGCTGTAGAACCAGTCATCCACCCAATAAGAAACACAATCGCCCACAGTGATAAGTCGATGATCCTATGTATTGGCACCTACGATCTCGATCGGTCTGTACCAACCTCACAATAAAGTCCTATCAATTCCGATATATTATGAGGCCTTGAAGGAAATGTCCAAAAATTGACTGGTTCCCCTCTCTTGGAGAGGCCAGTCAAAAAGTATATATCCTCTGTAGTGGGCACCAATGACTACCCCTCTAACATAAAATATTTTTCATCAGGGTGTCGGTATTCAACCAAGGCATTCAGTTCCCTAGGTTGTGCTCTCATGAAAGGAAACAAAAAAAACATGAGCAAGCCACATTGCATTAACACTGCCACAGTGTTAGGGTCTTCCCCAACTAGTGTGCTAATATCTTCATGCTCTCGTTCTCTCCATTGCACATACATCCTACACATGGGAAAATTTTTAGAGGATTAGGCCTTTCTTTTTAAACCTTTTTTCACTCATGGGAGGGTCCACATGGGCTGTTGTGATGATAATCGCGTGTACACATGCTCTGACATCAGACAGAGTGAGTGTACATGCGGGTTTTCATAGGATAGCCCACATGGACCTAGGGCCGACCTTTTAAAGGTTGACGCCCCCCCAAGAAACCAAATTAAATGCATAAATAAAGAATTAAAAATCAAAAGGAGGTAGTTTATACTTACTTGGTCCAGACGGATGGTCGTTTCGTCCACTGTAGATCCTAGAATCACCACTTTTATCAAAGGGTTTTTATTGCTCCAAAGTCGATTTCCAAATCAGCAATGGTGATAATGAGCTATCAGCTTCTATTTATAGACATTTTGGCCCCTTTTTTGTCACTTTTTTGTCCCCCCTTATCATTTTCTTTGAATTGAAAACCATTTAGAGTGATTCAAGAGTTGCTTTGGAAGGTTACGATCGGGTATCGGGACATTTTTTGGAGTTTTGGGTCACTTTTGGCAGTCCGTGGGGAAAAATATCAAATAGCCAACTTGAGCATATAAGTTAGGTTTCCACCCCTACTTTTTGTCTTTATCCCTTTTCCATAGGATTGATCCCACCAGGTTGCGACATGGAACCATCGTTGTTGCTTTAGAAGTGTCACGATTTGGTGGTAGAGCTTACCAGAACATGGATACCCTAGGTAGATCTTGGTTGCATTATGGTTTCCATGTTGTCACTAATGACTGTAGGCTCAGGAGTTCTTTTAGTTTTTCCTGATTACGAGTTTTGAGCCTCATTTGCATGACTTTTTATCACTCTTAACCTCACCCATGGGACTCCCAAAACATAACAAGTCTTCTTTTAAGCCCTTTCCAGACCCTCTAAACATGAAAAGATTGTCGAGCGATCTTGTGGCCTTTCATGCTCGTTAAACTAACATTTGAAGTCACGTCTATATGGCGATATTTTACCCCTTTTTCGGTCTAGATGGTCAATTGTACGAACAAAGGTATACTCTAGAGGCCTCAAATCTTTGGAAGAGTATTCTCAAGCATAATTTTAACCCTTTTTTGGACCTGAGGGACTAAGTTTATGAAAAAGGAACCCCCACAGAGTCCATAGTTAAGCTCTTTTCAGACTCCCTAAAATTGAAAATATCATCGAGTGACCTTATTCTTTCACACTCGTTAAAGTGGTCCAGAAGAACATTCTTGGAGGAGTCCATAGTTAATCTTTTTTCAGACTCCTTAAAAATGAAAAAATTGTCGAGTAATCTTGTCTTTTCACACTTGTTAAAATGGTTTTAAATAGACGTCTTGTCGGTGCTAGTTTACCCCTTTTTTGAACTGACTAGACTACCTTCAAAAAAGGTACCCCATCGGAGTCTCCTTTTACATTGTTTCAGACTCTCTAAATATGAAAAACCGTCGATCTTACCTTCTCTGGGCTCGTAAAACTTACATTGAAGGACATTACCATTGTGTGTCTTATTAATCGCATTTGCATACCTGTGTCTCTGTTCTAATGTTAGCTCCATGTTTCTCTCAACTAAACCATCTGAAGCATGCCTTATACGCAAGCCCTGTAGCTCTTTGCCTCTATGTCCTGACACCTTTGGCCCCAGGAGGGATTTTTCCTGAGTGTCCTTACTTTGAACATCAGTCTTGTCCTTGCGCCTCAAACTTGTATGTTTGCAACACTCATCCCTCCTTTGTAACGTAACATTCTTTTATTCTTTTTTCAAAATTATTGACAAAAGACAAAAATAAAATAAAAAAAAATCAAATATACCCCAAAAAGAGGAAGGGAAAAGTATTTTCTTTGTATTGGTAGCACAATGAGTCGCCCTTGTATAAAGCAAATCTATCTATTTTTTTGTCAAAACCTGGGATTTAATATGACCTCAGGAAGTTGTTCCCACTACATTGAGTTATTTCCTCCTCTGTTTAGTTATTCTTCCAAACATATGGAGAGTTTGGTTTGCCTCTTGCCTCGTAAACTTATGTTAATGACATGCTACCTGAGTCTCATATTTTGTCATGCTATTATCCAAGGGAAGTTTTCTAAGCCTTATTTGGCCCCTCTACATTTTGTCACTTGCGCTCATGCCTGACCATCCTCAAATTCTAATCAAGTCTTTGTTTGAAATCAATGAAGCCTTCAGTCTGATCATCAAGATTCTCTAGGCCATGACCAACGAGCTGTCGAAGACCTCTAGGTAGTGAAGTCGTACACTCATATTACACTCCTACCCAAGTTTTGAATATTTTGAAGTTGTTTCTCAAGCTCTGAAGACCTCATGTCCATCCATCAGGCCTTATCAACTTCTAGAAGATGGATACTCTACATGTATATCTTTTTTATTTCGAGATGTAGCTCCGCTATGTATTGCTCACGGCTACACTTTATATAGTTATATGACATGGATCTATAGTGTATTAGATTGGTAGCCATGATTTTATTTTATTTCGAGCATGGGTATGCCCGCCTTGGTGAGACAATTATTATTTTGCAGACGACACCTCCCAATTTCTGGTCCCTGGGCTCACTTGTTCGGAACATCGGTGAATATTGTTAATGTATTTCATCCATCAGATGCTCTTCTGACCTCACACATTAGGGGGGATCTTTTATAACTCTAATTTTCACCGGACATGCTTACCTGGCATTAGGCCATCTCAGATTCCTTCTTTTCCAAAAAATTGTTGAACAACTCTTCTTAAAAACCCCTTTTATAAAAACCCATGCACCCTACTCCATTATTGCATGCATGTGCATGCTAGCTGCCCCAAGACATCCCACATGTACCTACAAAAGCATGGAAAAAGGAAATTTGTTGATGGAACACACAGCTTTGGGTAAGTTAACTAAACCTTTCGGCCATGCATGGCCGGTCACTTGGCCAAATACCTAGCTTCTTCTAGCCTATAAAATAAGGGTTAGGGGTCCCATTTAAAGGAGGAGAATCATAGTAAATAAACTATACCCGATTGAGCATTCCCTTTGTCCCAACCTTTATCCATCCTTGTGAAAAGAGAAGTATAGAGAAAAGTAGTTGGAAGACAGTGGAAGAAGAGCCCAGGATCAGGATCGAGGAGCAGTAGCCGACTTTATCATTGTAGGGTATCATTTTGAAGTTAATAAAAGAATTGCTTTTCCCATCCCACCATATGAGATTGTCATTATCGGAATAATGATTGTATGATTGATTAAATATCTAACCTGTTAGTTCATATATCAAATGCATGTGGAGTTCTTTGTTTGTCTTTAGTGAATGCAGGTCAGCATTGGGAGGAGAGTTGCAGTCAAAGAATGACCAAGCACGAAAAGGGATCGACATCAAACATGAAAAATAAGGTATGTCAACTTAATCTCTTGAGCCTTGTATTTACATATGGGTAATGGGGGTTTAGGCATGGGATGATGGTAAAAGGTAAGAATCTTTAGGTCATTTCTACATGCATGATAAAACCCTTAGTGTTAGTCCGTAGGAGGGATTTCCCACCCACAACAGGGAGAACTCTTTAAAAATATCAGTCAGGATGAATTCTCAAAATATATCAGGCATAGTGACCCAGATGTGAGAAATCCTGACGACGAAGTTTTTTCAAATATCTGACAGTCGTACCTGCACATGATAGCAAGAAGAACTCTAGTGTTCCCCTATATAGAACTCCTGAAGTGGCTCATCACCCACAAAAACACACAGAAGTGTTTAATCAACGATGAAAATGGTGGGTGTGTCCGGGTCTTCCTTCTAGTGGAGGTCCATAAATATTACAAACTTCGAGACCCCGAGGAGCGGTTGAATACAAATTTCATTGTAGATTTTTATGAACGCCATGACACCAATTGGGAGATGGCCTCGTGGTGGAGATAAGATAAGAAATACATCAACCCGAGCACCAGATGGTACCATATGGCCAACTTAAGGGAGCCATACATCTACTTGATGGCTCTCATCTTCCAATTATATGGGGAGAAGGACTCCTCCAAATTTGCAGAGGTATGGATGCCTCTAGCTTACATAGTGGCCATTTCTGGGAGCCATCATTTCTAAGAAAATGAGAATCTACATACAATAGGCTCAGACACTGAAGGAAGGAGAGACACCAGCCTTATACATGGGTTCATATTTACTTGATGTCATGTTTACCAGAAACATTTACGCAGGCATGAACCTGAGCTAGCACGTCGCAGAGCTCCCAATCCATGTATATTTTAGCATTCTATGGGAGAACATGTACAAGAAATCTTACTCCCTCATTTGTGATGGATTCATCGCACGTATTTATTTCATTATTTTCAAGAAAGAATGCCCGAGACTATTGGTCGTGGCCAAAAATATGATATCAAAGGTAGGCCACTAGTACTTCGATGAGTGAGACACATACATCAGAGTGTTTAGGGCCACCAAAGCACCACATCTTTTACCTACGCATGTCCCTGACCGACTTGTAGTGGGAGAGATATGCTACCAGACCATCCTGTAATGCTACAATACCACTCTAGTTAAGGACAAGAAAAGGGCGTTCATACCTTATGGTTTCCATGTAGTCTTCTACATGGAGAAGGACACCGCTCAAGATAAACAAGAAGGGTTGAGCCAATTAGAGTTCATATTCTAGACCGGTCGATTCCACAAGAATGATCCAAAGGGTCTGGTCTTGAAACATGCATCGCAAGTGTCATCCTGCTGGCCATACTCCCATGACAAATTTGAAGATGAAGTATTCACAGAAAATGCCCAGGACTAGGACGAAGTGGTGGCAAGGATGGTCGACTCCAAAATGACTAGGTTCAAATCCATGAGCCTGGATGAACAGAAAATGACCATAGAAAAATCGGATCAAGAGGCCCTAAGAGCCAGGGAATAAATGATAGTGGCAGAAGAAACATAGGTCCCCCTGGTATCTCCGATGAAAGAAAAAGGTTTCCCTATGACACAGGACACGCGAGAAAGGGGGTTTCTCATGATAGAATAGGTGCAATGAATAATTGATCAAATGCAAGATGAACCAGACCTCTCAGGAACAATAGGATCCCTTGTTGATAACCCATATGAAATCCAAATAGGCCCAAGCAACTCAGAACTAATAGACATTGATGAAATTGTTGGGTTAGACAACCCTAAAATCACAACTCCATAGGCCAGATCAACGGGGGGTGTTTCATCTCAGTTGGAGATAGTCGAAATATTAGGGAGAGTAAGTGCACTAGACCCCCTCTGTGAATTAATAAACATCTAATATGATGAAGAGAGTCCGAAGGTATCCCTGGTGAACCTTGTATAAATCATAGATGAAAAGGAGCCAGAGAAGGCATCTTCCCTAGCTCTCAATGCTCAAATTTGCCTTCCATAGAATGAACAAGAGGTTTAGACACTAATATTACCGATGCACCAAAGACCCAAGTGGATAGTCTAAAGGATGATTCAGGGTCGAGGGAACAAAAGGAAGAAGCTCTACAATAGGAAATCAACATCTCAATGGTCGATGATTAGGTAAGTACCGACCCACCCCCAATGCCTCAATTTTAGTCAGTACTCAACTTATCGATGAGAAAAAAATAGAATTTGGACCTTCCAAACACATGGAGGAAGTTCAAGAACCCAGTTTTGAACAAATATACACCATTGAGAGCCTGGGAAATATGCTCACCTGGGGAGATCAGCAAATCCTCAAGCCTATGGATGAAGTAGCTGACATACATGCCATCTCTTATGAATGGAAAAGGAAATCTATCGTGCAGATAAACACCGAAGAGGATCACTCTAGATCGCTCCATCCTCATCACCACAAAGGAAAATTTGATCAACGTAAAACATGTTAAGATGTTTGAACTTATCGGTGCAGGGATGGAAACCAAAGATGCCACCTAGGATAGAGAAAAAAATGATGAAGAAGATTTGGTTTCTACTCTGAAAGAATTAGAACAATTGCTCCACTTGGAGAAATATTACCAGGACACCACACAACCCGTGGTGTTCCTAAGAAGTGAATTCCAGGAGGCCTACAACAAATATACAAATGAGTGACACATATTCACTGTAAGGATAGTCGAGCTTCATGGAGACACCCTCATGGAACTGGAGATGTGAAAAGATATGGAGAGGTGGTATGAGAAAGTGCACCAAGCCATGGAAAGGATCAACTATATCAGCATAGTGAAAAAGGGCCGAGATGCCGAAGAGCATGACATCTAGGTGCTAAGGGAAAGAAGCATCGACCGCATAAGGAAATTGGCTGAATATTGTGTTAAAATGGCTCAAAAACCTCATTAGGAAATCCAAGAGAAATGGGCCAAGTGCGAGAAGATCTGGACCAATATCAAGCGAGAAATGAGGGACATCGTCCTCCCTGAATTCGACACACCCGATGGTTTTTTTGACTTCCGTGACATAGTCAAATCACATGTTGAACAAGACTCATCATGGGCCGAGGAAATAGAAAAGGTGATAGACATGGCCCCAGGACAGGTGTGATAGTTTGTGGAGAATCCGATCAAATATCGAGCCATGTTACAATAGTTAAGTGCCAGAATAGTCAAGTATCGGGCACGAACAATAGAGATAAGAGAGATTATTTTGGCCCCAATGGAACAAAATATATTCTCGTATGCTAACACATGCGAGGATCTCTTCATCAAGTGGTTAGAGTATGAGAATATTCATCCACTTAAGTGAGATCATGTGATGAATTTTAGAAATACTGATAGAAGAAAGTGCCATGTGGCGAGTTTTGTTTTACTTAGCTGCACTTAATTAGTTATTTTTAGTTAATAGTATGTTATAAGTAGGAGGATCAACCTATTAGCAAAGGGTCGATAGTTGTTGCAAAGACCCTCATTTTTTGTTTTGTAAAGAACTATTTCAGAGCTGCCTTTAATTGAGAAGTCTTGTTTAGGACCAGAGACAAATTTGTGTTTTTCATCGAAAGCGTGTATGATTGGATGTGGAGGAGAAATATTTCTTATTTCATCTCGTGAATGGATTTTGTAATGAGTAAGAGCTACTAAATCTGATGATAAGTTATCTGATTCAATGTTTTACAGTTCTTGTCTTTAATGATGAAGATAAATCATTGTGTTATTATGTGATTGATGATTAGAGTTAAGTGAATTATTTTACTTTCCATTGTTTATCACATGTATGTTTTCTTTTGATAAATTGTATCTAAGTCAGTAATTGGAATACCAACATGGTTAATGTTTTAGTACTAGGCCTGCGGTAGAGAATCATTGTCTGCATGCTAGAGTGAAAGGGTTATCCCAAGATCAGCCTCTTCTCTAGTAGTTAAGCTTGTTCCCACTTTTTTACCTAGTTGGTTTATACCGGATTTTATCTTATATTGGTACCACCTAAGAGAAAATACAAAAAGAGAATGTATGAAATGAAGGAGAAACCTTCACAATAAAATGTAAATCTCATCGATTAATTGGTCGGATCGCAATATTTGGAGAATCATTCCACCATTAAACGCTGTAGAGTCTATTTGGGCCTCGATGGCAAGTTTGGTTCCTATTGTTGAGTTAAAGGGACTTAGGACCCCTCAACAGAATTGGCACTAGAAGGAGGTCTTGATAATGAATGGTTGGCATGATATTTGACATAATATTTTAGACAGCCTGTAGATTCAAAACAACCCACATGCATGGCTAGTCATTCCCAAGACAGCCCGCACACACTAAGTACTCCTGAAATGAGTAACTCACCCCAGCACGAGGAAGAACATCTATTCCCTGATATACCTTACACTCTTCCTCATGAGGAATTAAACCAATTTAGAAGAATCACAAGAGCTTACGCCCAATAGATCGATGCACTTCCCTTAGATTGGTTACTTCCTCATAGAAAATAAGTCAGCAGACCAATGGTCAATGCCCCTGACCAGGTTTCCGTCCACACAATATAAGACCTAATAGATTTCTCCCTAACCAAAATCAAGAATCACCTTAATCTAATCCCTGAAACACCAGCCGACAACTTCTCCGAGCCCAACGAATTTTCGGAAGAAGAAGGTTTTAACTCAGAACGCTCAAGTTCAGGATCTGAAGACATGGAATATAACAATGACCATCATAAAGAAAGGGGAAACCCACCTCATAATAATAAACCTTGGTTGGCTAGAGATTCTTTTTCCATCCTGGGACGAGTACATAACCTTCCCCAACATCCAGAGAAGTTACTCCCTAAATTTGATCCTGAGACTTCAGGATTTCCTAAAGACCATATCAAAAAATTCATACTAGCTATCATATTGATGAATGTCCAACATGAAGACGTAGTATGTAGTATTTCCCCCTACACTTTTAATAAATCATCATCCACGTGGTATTTTAACTTACATGTAGGGTCCATAATTAGTTGGATGAAGTTTCAAAAGGATTTTTTAGATAAATTTGCAGAAGAAACCACTACAGGAGATTTGATAGCTGAATTGTCCATTGCCGCCATGATTTCAAAGGAGAAGGTTAAAGATTTCAATCAAAGGTTTACTACTATCTTAAACAAATTTCAACATGAAGCTAAACCTACTCGAGAGTTGCAAATTTAAGTATATGCTAATTCTCTCCCAACTTCTATTTCCATGTTTGTGAAGAGGGCTGCCAAACCAACCCTAGTTGAGAATTTTGAAGAAGCTAAAATGATAGAGTTTCAAATGAAAGGATGAAAATAAAGCCAGGTCTCGTTAGTTAAGAAAGAAGTTCAACCTCCTCCCAGGAGATGACTCCTTTTGACTAGACCCCCAGGGAAACAAACAGAACAAGCTCCTAAAAAGGGAAGTGGGGACATACAAGACTTGCAGTGCATGGTCAAGAAGTTTTCAAACGAAATCATAGACATGAAGAGAAGTGAAGGAGAGAAAAACCAAGGCCAAAGACCCTATAAACTATTTTTCAAAAGGAATCCACCGTTCAAAGAAATTGAACCCCCCTCAGCCAACTTAAAAATCAATCTAGGAAATGTAGCATCCGACTCTTTCTATACTTATCACCAAGAGAATCACTTTGAAAGAGACTTCCCCCAATGGGTGCATGCCATGAATTTGATGTCCAACCAGTTTCTAGATGAAGTCTCCCTAACCCAACAATCAAGCAGCTTAGCTATGAATATCGTCGATCAGGAAGAATTTGCTCCACCAGAAGAAATAACCATGTTGATCTAGGACTCTGACCAACCAATTTCTTTTGATGGCCTATTTGAGGTTCAAGAACCACCCGCAGAAGTCTTGACTGTGCAAACACAAAGTAGGGTTCAACCTGTCTCAAATGACCTTACTACGACCCCAAATTCGGGAAGAAAACTAGTCCTCGATCAACTAAAAGAACTTTTTTCTCCCCTAAGAAACCCTATAAACATCCATACATGAGAATCACCCAAGATCCATTACAACATAGTAGAATATTTGAAGAAGTTAAAGGAAAATATATGAGTTATGGACATATGTAGAATCCCTCAGCAAAAAGATTTTTTGTTACAAGATTTGAAATCAGTAGAAAATCCTACAACGATCACTGACCAATGAAGAAATCTAACTCCCATATATCTAGGGAATAAACCAACAGTGAACACCTGCTCTGAAGATAATAAGGGAAAACCTTTTGTCCCACCATTCCTTTTAACATTTGAAGTCTTCAACAAAAACCTCCACAATTGTTTGGTGAACTCAGGAGCATATTCTAATGTTATGCCACTGTCTATTTGCAAAATATTAAATGAAAATCCTCTCAAAAGTGATAAACATGTGATACAACTAGATAGAACCCAGGTCAAGGTCATGGGAGAACTCAAAGAGGTGATGATCAAAATAGCGATGCACCCTAAATTTGTGCAAGTAATTGACATCATTGTAGTGGATATCCTAGAAGCTTATGGATTGTTATTAAGTCGAGATTGTTTCGAGAAGTTAAATGGATACTTTAGTACAGCCTGGGCTCACCTTTGGCTTCCATTAAAGGGACACACAAACATGATCAATATTGATAGGAAAAGATATCTAAAACATACTATCACCAACTTAGAAACCCTTAACGAACCCTCATCGACAGATTTTCCCGTGCTAGGAAATTATTCGTGTGACTCTGATTTCATGAATTTCTCCCCCCTCTCATCTGATGTCCCTATTACTCAAAAATCTGAAATGATTTTTCAAGATAAATTTTCAACTGTGGCAGAGGAAACCCTTTTCTGTCAAGAACCCGAGTTAGAAATCACGAAACAAACAGGAGAAAAAGAGGAAAGTGACAAGAAAGAGGAAGCTAGTAGGTTCTTTCGACAAGTCTGGACCTTATATTTTGATGGATATAAATCACAAGAAGGTTCAGGAGTAGGGTGCATCCTCATTGATACAAAGGGTAGACATTTCATGTCCTGTAGGCTAGAATTTGAATTTACAAATAACATTGCAGAGTCTGAAGCTCTAGTACAAGGGTTAAAGAAATCCATAGAATTAAACGTCAGAGAATTGAAGGTTTTCAGATATTCTAAAATCATTGTTAGACAAGTAAGGAATACAACTCTCCACACCTAAGGAATTACCAATAGGAAGTTCACAGGATAATAGAGCATTTTGAAGCTTTCAACATTACAACAATCCCCAGAGCAAAGAACATTATTATTGATTCTCTGGCCACTGCTGCTTCAAGGATATCACCTCTATAATATTATGAAGCCTCCTAGTTCACTGTGGAATTTCTCTACAAACAATCGGTGCCCAACAATATTTCTAATTGGAAGGTCTTTGAAGGAGATGAAAAGATCATAAACTTTTTGACTAACCAAGATAACTTCAAAGACTTGGCTATTGATCATGAATTATTCTAGGAACAATCAATAGAAAATGATCCTCAGATAGATCAACTGACTAACAAATCGAAGTCTCACACGATACCAAAGGGAATAACCAATTTAGAAAACCTTTTTGATCTAAGAGAAAGATTTAAGGGGCCAAAAAATGCTAAGACCAGTAGTTCCTGCCCCATGCATGAAACTATAAATATCAAAACTCCGGAAAACCCCAAGAATATAAATCTCATGCAAGACAATATCTAAAGAGGAAAGGAAGGCCTATCTCAAACTTTTCAGACAGTATAAAGATGTATTTTCATGGTCCTATCGAGATCTGAAAACTCATGATACCTGTATCATTCAACACACTATCCATTTAAATCCTGAAGTAAAACCCTTCCAACAAAAGTTGTGGAAGTACCACCCATCCCTGAAGCGTCTCATGTGTCAGGAGTTAAGGAAACTATTAGATGCCAAAATTATCTTCCAGGTTAGACACTCTACATGTGTAGCAAATTTGGTTTCTGTGAGGAAAAATTTTGGGGAGATCTGTTTATGCATAGACTTCAGAAACCTCAATAGAGCTTCAGAAAAGGACAATTATCCAATCTCACCAATGGAGAAACTCTTGCAGACAGTGTTTGGCTCTGATATTTTCTCCCTGTTGGACGGTTTCTCAGGTTACAACCAGGTTCTAGTCTCAGAAGAAGACCTCTTTAAAACTACCTTCTGAACCAAGTGGGGAACCTTCACTTATAAATGTATGCCTTTTGGGATAATCAATCCAAGAGAGACCTTCCAAAGGGCCATGGATGTAGCGTTTCGGGCACTAATCAACAAATGTGTAGTTGTTTATTTGGATGATGTGACTATGTATTCAAAGAATAGGGAAGATCACATCCAACATTTAACCTCAATTTTCGAAAGGTGTAGGAAATACGGTTTATCCTTAAACCCTAAGAATACTATTTTTGGAGTCAAAGAAGGGAAGTTGTTAGGTCATATTATATCCCAAGAAGGAATTCACATAGACCCAGAATGAGTTAAGGTTATAGCTCATCTTCCATTACCCCACAACAAGAAGGCGATGCAATTGTTTTTTTGAAAGATCAACTTTGTGAGGAAATTCACTCCCTATTTCATTGAAACTATCAATCCCTTACAAAAAATTATGTGTAAAGACGTTGAATTTAAGTGGGATGATGAATGAAAGAGTGTGTTCAACGATATTAAGACTACAATATCTCAAGCCCCAGTGTTCCGAAGTCCCTATTTCAAAAAATATTTCTTCCTCTATACTTTCACATCCGACCAATCATTAGTTGCAGTATTAACTCAGAAGGATGATCAAAACAATGAGGCCTCAGTGTCATTCATGAGAACTAACTTTCAAGGAGCCGAACTAAATTACTCGTCCATCGACAAGAAGGCTTATGTTGTTTACAAAGCAGTGAAACACTTCATATCTTACATCCTAAAGAATCATACCAAAGTCATAGTGCCTGACCCTACGGTCTGATCCTTATTCACTCAACAAGAGATGGGGGAAAGAAGGGGAAACTAGATGGCAGTAGTCCAATAATTTGATTTAGATATAAAACCTGTTAAACTAGTTAAGGGTCAAGGATTGTGCAAACTAGCAGCTGAAGTCCAGGACCAAATAAATGAAGACCCTGAATGGGAGAATGAATTGGCATTATGGTGTGGTGAATCTTCATACGTCTCCCCAAGGCGAGAGTCCTAGTATGAGAATTTGACTTATATACTGCATCATGGAACTTGCCCAGAAAACCTAAACCCTAGGGAAAGGAGATCCCTCAGGTTGAAATCAACACAATATCACCTCATAAACTCGGTGCTCTTCTAGGTTAATTATGACGGGGTACTTTTAATATGCCTCGAACGTGAAGATGCAAAAAAAGTTCTGAAGGAGCTCCATGATGGTCCTACAAGTGGAAATTTTGCAAGAAACACCATTGCTCATAAAATATTGAGAGCTGGCTATTATTGGCCTACTCTGTTCAAGGATGCTCACACATATGCTAGGAACTATAAGACATGTAAAATAAGTGTGGGGAGGTAAAAGAGAGCAGTTGTCCAACTCCAAACGGTGGTCGTTTCCAAGCCATTTGACCAATGGGGGTTAGATATCATAGGATAAATTACACCAAGTTCTTCAAAACAACATAGGTACATAATGACTGCCACAAAATATTTCACAAAATGGGCAGAGGCCATCCCTCTGACACATGTAAATGAGAAGGTGGTGATCCAATTCATATAACAACAACTGATCACTAGGTTCGGTGTGCCTTGTTTCCTTGTTTTTGATAACACGGCTTACTTTTATTCCACCATGTTAACATATTTTTCTCTATACAAAGGAATCATAATGAGAAACTCTACAAACTATTATCCACAAGGAAACGGAGTAGCAGAATCAACTAATAAGAACCTAGTGAGGATATTGAAGAAAATAGTTACAGACAACCAGAGGAATTGGCATAGCTCAATTCATAATGCTTTATGGGATGATAGGGTTACACCAAAGGAATCCATTGGAAATTATCCATACTTTATGGTATACGGACAGGAAGCCATTCTCCCGAATGGGCTATATTTTCCATCCCTTCAACTTGCCCAAGAGTCAAGAGGACATCCCTCATCAGTCATGCAGCAAAGAATTGACACCCTACTCACATTAGAAGAGGAAAGGGAGAAAGATAAATCAAATTTAATATCTCACCAATAGATAGTTAAAAGGTGGTTTAATAAGCATAAGGATAAAGAGAAGAATTTTGATGTGGGAGACTTAGTCCTAAAGTGGGACAAAGCAAATGAGCCTAAAGGAAAGCATTCTAAGTTTCAAAATCTATGGCTTGGACCTTTCCAGGTGGTTGAGAATATTTGGTTAGGCACGTACTGACTATAGAATCTAAGGGGGGGAACCTGACTCCCTCCCAATGAATGGCCAAGCCCTGAAACAATATTTCCATTAAAAAAAAAAAGAGAGAGATTTGATGTGTTTATGTTTTTACGATGTTTATTTTAGACACGTCAATTGTGAAATGCATTTTTTGTTTCATCTTTTACGATTGTACTTCTGCAATTTTGAATATTGTGTTTAGAAAGACAATGGTTGACCTAAAATCATGCGATATGGAGAAATCTGTTCTGAACTCATCACTCACATACAACACAAGAAATGTTGGGGAACTTGTGGTTGCTTCAAGGGATTCTCTATCTAACCTACGCAGATGAACAACTTTAGAGAAATGAAGAAGAGTCTACCTGGTGGTCTATTAAAGCCTTAAGGAAAAGATGGTAATATGGAAAGGACTACATGTACCTCAAAGATAGAGCTAGAAAAATTTCACCTTAACCATCTCATTCTTGCAAATAACAAACGTCCTCCTCTCCCACTTGCTCAGGGCATTATGCCGAAAATAAAATAAACTATATCAAATGAGCACACAGTAGGAGAGGGTATGAAAATATCTCCATTGGGGATATGGAGGCTCGCTGGAAGTGGAACAAGGTCTGTGAGGTTGGGGTGACTCCATCGAGGCTATGGACGCTCACTGCCAGCGGAGCAAGACCATAGAAAATGAATAAGAGTAACTAAAAGGCCTAGTCCTAGTGAACTCTTTACTAGAATCTTTTCAAAGGGGTTATGAGTCAGGGTTATAGTAAATGAAGGTTGAAAAACCCATAGGCAGGCCCAGATGTATCAACCAGGGAATTTCAAATGTAAGGGTAAAAGGGGCTCTGATAAAAACCAGTTAAGCTCTTCACCAACTTTTGCATCAGTTGAGCCCTAGGGAGGAACAGAGATTTTGATTTCACCCAGTAAGTCACCATTTGTTGAGCATTCAACACACTCTAAAAATGCCTATGTCAATTTTTCACTTTTTTGGGTACCACTTGATCTTTTCACTATCTGGCTCGATTTCCTTTTGAGAGATGTTTTGTCTTTGCTTGTTCTCTTGAATCTCATTAGCTATTCAGTTTTTTTCAAATTTATGAAACCCCATGAATTAAAAAGGCTTAAATAAAGAATCAACATCCAAAACACTTCACCTGACATGCTCAAAATTTGGCATCGGAAGGAATCCATAGAAGGAAAAGAGCCACTCAAGAAACCTTATTCACCGAGCATCGATCTCCATTGGCATCGGCAGAAGTAAGTTTTGTTTGCGCCAAATTTTTGCATAAGGATTTCGTCGATAGCCGATACCTGACGCGCTTATTAGAATCGAGGAAGACATAAAATAATCAAAATGAACATTATAATCACGCTAAAGAGTTTTCCCGATTGTCAATCCCTAAAGCGATTCGGCATCGAGACTTTTACGATGAAACTAATCCAAAAAAAAAAAAAAACACGCGATAGGTTTATCACACATCGCCAACCCCTAATACCTTTTCAGCATCGATGAACCAAGGTTAGTTTTAGAATGCACAACTAGAATAAATTTTTGACTCTGATTAATACACGTGAATTAGGTCACCGATCTTCAACACCACGTGTCCTTGCCAGATTAGAGAAACATACGATCTATTTTTACCCTGAGTCATTCCTAGTTCCCTAAGTCTAAGTCACACCTTTGAGTCATATTTTCCACGATATCATTTGTACGGTGAAATCGATGGGTGTAAGAGGTTTTTTGCAAAAGGATATCAATGAAAAATGTCCATGGCACATCATCGATCCCCGATCCACTCATTGAGAGAGAGACACAATGGGACGTTTTATTACTAGGTACGATCGGATTCATGAGAATTTAAGGGACTAATTAATACCAAATATCGCATTAGTCTCTACCTCATGCATCGATCAAAAAAACCATTTAAAATCCTCTATAGACCACATCACCCTCCATGCCTTCGCTGTCAACCCACGATGAATTTAAGTTGCATAGATTCAGCGAAAAATTTGTTTAAATTTCACTCATCACCCGAATTGAATGGATGATGTGACACAGTAAGTTCTTATCTGGTTTAAATTCTATTCAACCATTGTAAATGAAATCATTTTTCATGCAAAATAATTCGCAGCATCCAAAGAATCAAGACGAGTAATTCAAAAGCTGCAGAGATCATGTGAGTATCAAACAACCAATTTTAGCAAGCTTTACAGATATGTATCCAAGTCTATGGATTTTAAGTGCTTTCATTTCATATATTTTCTATTTGACTCTGTTCTTTACACAATATCTGAAGGTTTATTTCATTTACAGGAACAATGTCTCCAAGAAATCCAACCATTAGACAATCGTCGAAGGCGCCCAGGCTGAAATAACTAGAGGTAGGAGAAGGTTCTTCTCCAAGGGCTGCAAAACAATTAGAATATACTCTGAGGACGTAACCAGTCATTAGGACATCTACAAAGAAGGTTTTCACTCAACCTCCGGCCTTTGGAGATTTTACACCTCAAAATTACTCACTTCAATAGTGTCACAAGTGTCGTCATTATGAGTGTTGTAAGTGTCACATCTTGTCTACAAGTGTCACATATTGACTATAAGTGTTGCAAGTGTCACAAATCATACTACCATCTTGCCTATGTCGTGCCCCTAACGACATCACAAAGACACTTTAGACACCTCAAAGGCTAGTTTGGAAGAAGAGAAATCAGTTGACAGGAAGTACAAACCTTTTCCCATTGAAAGAACTACTAAAAAATGAATGTTGGCGCTCCTTGAGCCTCTTTGGGGAAGTGTTTGAATGCCCTGTGCACCCTTTTGGGGGAACGCTACCCCTTTTCTGAGAAAATTTTGGGTTTGTTGAGGAAAATCAAGGAAGAAACCCTCAATTCCTGAAGGTGGTTGGATTCGAATAGATGGTCAAGGCATGATCTTCGGGAAGATCCTCAACTGAAGGAGAGGAATCCTCAACTGAAGGAGAGGAATCCTCAACTTATTCCAAAGATCTCTCAAGTGGTTGGACCTCTCCAAGGTTATATAAGGAGGCCTTCTCATGGTGAAAGGTACAATGGAGATTGAGAATTACATCAAACTTATGATCTCATGAGTGAGATGTCATCAAAGAAATAAGTGGTGATTATTTGAGCAAAGGTGTTGGACAAGGAGAACTGGAAGAAGATGTTACACCTTCATTCAAAGGATTGTAAGTACTTTTACTTGTTCTCATTAATAATAAACGGTTGGCCTGTTTCTTTCAAACTTATTCTTGTTCCATATGAGTTTGTCTACAGTAGATGGATCTATGTTTGAGCTAATCTCAGTAGAGTAGGAACTATTTTGTATCTTTGTTTTTTTTACAGGACCTATCAGGGAGCTCGGGATCGAAGCTCAACTTGGACTTTGCAAGGAAAAACGTCGCTAATAAGGTACATATCTTTCTCCTTATCTTTCATTTATTAGCTTTATTAGATCTAAAAGGAAGTCAATGAACATGTTAATCACTTTTCTGTCTTGGCCTTAAGAGTCTAGAGACCAAGAGGGAATCCACTTGTCCGCAGGGGGATTCACCTACAACAGAAATTGGTGACTCCAATGGGGAGGAGCTCTCATTTTTTTTTCCATTCCTAGATATTGTTTTGGCCCTTTTCCCACTGATTTTATCTTCTCCATATTTTCATGTTGATTCTTAGATTTGTTTGATTGCCTCATTATGTCATTAGGATCACCCTGATTGACTGAATTTCCTCGAGTTTTTGAGTTTCTAGGATTTTTTCTGAGTTTTTTGAGAAAAGCGCTCCCCTCTTGTTATTGTCAGAGCACTAGAACTCCCCTTTAGCCTTACACAGAGTGTTGGAATGATCTGGTGCCCCTTACACCAGAGCACTACCCCATTTTTGTGAGAAACTCTCCATAATTTTCATCTACTAAAGTTATTTCTTGGTTTTGGCTTTTGCTCAAGGTCCCATACTCTCAATCCATCTTGATATTGTCTTTCAAACACCCTTATTTATGAGAATTGATCATCTTTTGTTTGGGATTTTTACATCTTCTTTCCTTGCCTTGGAGCCACTCTTTGTCTCTGCTGACCTAGAGTTTAGTTGTTGTTTTCTTCTCCTTTATCTAGCTGAGTGAAAACTTTTGTGAGGAAATCCAAAGGTCTGTGAACCTTTTCATTTGGTCTTTGAGGGAAAATTTCCATCATTTATCTTTTGTTTGAGGTTTTTTGGTTCTTGTTTGCAAATTTAGTCATTTTTTTCCTTCTTGTTTATTCACAACGAGAGTGTATTTTTTGTTTTGTGTGAGGTTTGCTTCTCATTGTTTAATCCTGAAATCTGATTGACATTTAGAAGTCTTTCATATGATTATCATTCACATATAAACAAAAGGACATATTTTAGTGATTGGTTTGGATATTAGAAGGAATTTCTTAAATTTTTAGCATTGCATTGGATTTGATTGAGAAACACTTGTATGAGGACATTGCATCTTAATGTTTGATAGTGAAAACAACTTTTTATCTTTACCTTAAATAGGCCTTCATTGAAAGAAACGATTTCTTATCATTTTCTTGTGCATTTTTGGGAATTGAGTTATCATACCATTAGTTTCATTTCCATACACCCTTTGAGTAAATAACGACCGTAAAATCATCGTTAATTAAAATTTATCTAGAACATTTTTGTTTTTAGGATCTTCCACCAACATTAGACTAGGATTAACACTTTGTATTACGATGTGAGTACAACTCTCCAAAGTTTTCAAAATGAACATTAGCATCCTAGGATAGGGAGAGTCAAATCCAATTGTCGTATAGGATTTTTGGGATCCCCCTCTCACACAGGGGTTATGCACGAGGTTGCATTTGGGTGAGTTACAGAGATTATCCCTCCATGGTTCAACTGTTTGTAGTGGTCAAATCGTATATTGGGGGTCACTTGAAGTTATACCCATGATTATGTGTGGGATCCTCTCGAGTTGATTTTGGACTTGTTATCCTACCCATACGTTCAGATCGGACTGTCGATTGTACCGACCCAAGGGTTGACTACAAGTTGGTGTCCTTAGTTGCCATAATCCTTAGGTACTTACACGAGGTGACGGTGAAGGGAAGTCTCACCATACCTGGAACAAACATTGATCAAACTCACTTGGGCTCCTTGGAGGGTAAATCCACAATTACTGCATGGAAGCTTGCACCAAGGTGAAATTCCGTTAAGCAGGTCACCATTGTAACTGTTCCACCATATCCTATCCCCTTCTTGACTTGGTCACACGACGTTGGATTTCATCACCAACTAGTACGAGCATTGAGAGAAGTCTTGTTTGCTTGGTTTTGATTCCTAGTTTTTATTAGCGTATGTTGTTTCTTTTTGTTAGTTGGCCCTAGATTTTTAGCATGTACTGTTATCCTCCAAAATTGATCTTGTATATAATAAAGTTCTTTGTCAATTGCGTAGGATGCAAGGGCTACCTCCAGAAGGCTACCAACCCTTACATCCTAACCCTCTAGAAGATAACTACCATGGAGAGGTATAAAATCAATACGACGCTGGGAGTTTTGTTACTTCTCCATTAGAAAATCAAGAAGGCACTTTGGTTATGATTGATAATCCCACTCCTCACACTACATATGTGTCGGTAACCCCTCTTGAACCACTTTTACTTCATTTAGACTCCCTTGGGAACATCATAGACGAAGAGGTCCCACAATTACCTAAGAGAGATTTTACCAAAACATATATGGGATCCACAGAACCAACCTTTGATGATGAGTATAGGAATCTCATTCGTCCTACCACTGTGGTAGATACAAATCCCACACCTGCTCATTATGTATGGAGGACTTCATCAGGACGCGATCTCTATGAGAATTTTGAATCCTTTTGATAACCCTTTAATCCTCATAACCCTCCTGTTGAAAGTGGGCCATCTAGTCAAACTATCAATCACCCCATCGATTAGGTCATTAACCCTACTGTTGTGTCAGCACAAGTCTATCCTAATGTTGGACTCACCACCTATACTTATTCCCAAGGCACTTCAATCCCTACCGCCTCTTTTATAAAATTTCACTCTACATCTCCACATGTTCCTCACAATCTTCCTGGGACATCTTTGCACTAGAGAATGCATACCCTTGCCAGCCAAATACAACCGACTGGAGGGAAACCACCATCTAGTGGAACTATCCTTCCTAGAGGACCACCATTATATGGCAGCCCTACCCCTCCCAGGGGACAACCCCATTTTCATGTTCCTTCTAGAGGGTAGCCTCCCTTTTCCAATCATACCCTGGTCATTAATCTACCGTTGGCATGGGGGAAACATTTGTTTGCTGGAAACCCTTCAAAATCTTGGGGAGTATCTTCGAGAGGCACTTTTACCCAACCCCACATTGGGGGGCACTCATATCATAAACCACAAGGAGGAGTATCAAATCCTATTCCTTCTAGAACATTTTATGGAAAACATCTCGAACACCACCTGGAGTCCTCAGGGACAACAACCTTATCCTCCCCATGGGTATAATGTGTATCCACCTCCAGGATCTACTCCTTACCCTCCTCAAGGGAAAAAAATTTCTCCTCCTTATGGCAAGAAAATCACCCGGCTTATAATGCTCAGAACCCACCGAGTTATGCAAATGTTTCTCAGCCATCATCAAATCTTGTTTATCCTGGCCAGTAAAAACCATGTGTAGGAGGACCTACTAGTTACAATTATCCACCTAACCCAGTTTATGGTCCTATTGGTGTTCCTATGCCACACCAGTATCATCCGCAAATTAACTGACAGTTACCTTTCCTTGCAACTCTAGATCTCCCAGACTTGTCTCGGTTAACTAATGATCCTATTTTTCATTCACCGGTTTGTCCAGTTATTCCAGCTAAACAGCCTTCTAATAGTCTGAAATTTGATGGAAAATCTGGAGAAGATCCAAATAACCATGTGATGACTTTCCATTTGTGGTGTTCATCAAACTCCCTTAACCTCCCTTCATCAAACTGACTCCGTCCATATCTCTGACCATATTCATGAGCAGAGACGATGATGAAGGATGATCAAGGTAATCATTCCTGACATATTATTGGCGGAATGGTTTACTAAATCACTTTAACCCCGATCGCTCACGATGTTGCTATGGGTGGCGTGGTCACCGAGGAAGAAACCATTGCTCGGGATCAGTACTTAGATTTGGTTTATTCACAATCTGGTACTTTGTATGATTTACTTCCAAATGTTACTCGAGCTAATACCGATCCATCTAAGTCATCATCCTCATCTCATGCGGAAGGCATTCTTGGTTCCATCAAAGCTCAATATACATCCCAGTCAAGTGGAGCTGCACCTCGATCTACTTACATGTCTACTCCTAGTTCGACCACACCCTCTAACTCTTCTCATACCCAAGTCACCAAGGTAAATGCAGTTCAATCTACATCCTTGCAGCAGACTAGAGGTAAGAAAAAGACAAAGAATAAAAACAAAAAGATCAATAATAATGAACAAACGAAAGCTCAAAACCCACGACCTGCTAACGAAAAGAAACCACATCGAAAACCAAAGTTCCTAGGTCTTATCTATGGTGATGATCACTACACTCGAGACTATCCACATCAAGATGAAGTGGTCAAACTCTTTAAAGGAAATTCCCAACCCATCGTTCTTACTCATCCTTTTCCTCAGTAGCAATCCATGGTTACTCAAACCCCCTCTCTAGGGGGGATTTATAGCCACACTCCTCATGATGAAGCCTCGACAAGTGCCCACATCTATATCTTCAATGGGATTGATTTAACCACTCGCTCAATGACCTACGACACATCAGTTAAACAATATAAAGGGAATATCACTAACAGTTATCTTCAAGGTCCATCACCATCCTCCGTTAGTCCTCCGTTCATCATTCCTTTGTCTGGACCACTCCAAATCGAGAAACCTACGTTCGAAACTATCTTACGCCCTCCTAAGAGCACTATCCAAAATTCTACCTTTAATCTTAGCTCACGTGCCACTCAACACTACAACATTGTTGAATATCTGGCTCAAGAACTGTGTGCTATGTTTGCATTAGAAGTTCTACAGCACTATCCCAGTCAACATAGAACACTATTGGCCGCTATTGGCACTTTTTATTCCCAGTCGTCTAACAATATCATGTTTAACTTGGATAATTTTACATCTCGACTCTCTCACCAACTTTCTTTCCAAGTTGATGTTGTTGTTCACAATCAACAAATTCACCAAACTATTCTAGATGAGGGAACCTCCACTTGTTTCATGTCTCTAGCCTGTTGGAAAATATTGAAATCACCCACACTTAACAAATCCCCAATGATGTTACATGCGTTCAATGGGAAAGGTTTTCATCGTCACAGACTCTTGAAGTCCTTGTCCATCCAATTAGGTGGAAAAACCGTCTCTGTTGACGTCGAGGTGGTCGATGCTCCCCTCGATTACAATTTTTTGCTCAAAATAAGTTGGTTCTATGCTATGACCGTTGTCGCTTCGTCAATTTTTCGATGTGTGCAATTTCATCATCAAGCCAAAATTGTCACCATCAATCAATTGGATTTCTATACACCTAACACTTGTGCTCCTTCTACCAACAATATTCCATTCTTGCGAGATCACAAAATCATGTATCAAAGCGTTGGTGTTGGCTTGTTGAAATATTCTAGCCTCATGGGTACCTTCCCTACACCACTTCCACCCACTGCACATCATATTTCCATGATCAATATGATTTATACTATGGTTTATCAATCCTTGGGATCATCTGACCCTTGGATTGTACCCAGTCCATTGGAATTCGATGCAATAGGTGACACCATGCCACTTAGTCCAGCTGAAACCTCATACGTTGCCATCCAATCTGCCTCTCCCTCTTCAGATGACCAACATCTCTTGGCACCCGACACTTATTCGATGCCATCATGGTTAAATTCCTTGTCATCTACAATCGTCTACATTTCTCAAATGTTTCCTTCAGATGAATCCATAATGGAAATTCTTAGCCTCGACGATGTACCCTAGGATGATAGCCATCATTGGTCCTCTTTTCTTCCACCTCTCAAAGAAATTCAAGAAGACATACACTCTGTCTTCCCTCTTGATGTTGTCGATTTTCTGCAATCTCCCATCCTCACACAAGATACTCTTTCTAAGGGGAATTTGGGAAACATATCATCTATGATCATTATTGATATTTTTATCAAGGAAGGTGTCATGGAAAACATTAACCTCGAAGCTAATTGCTCACCAGAGGAAGTGGTCTCTTATACTGCTTTATTTAAATAATTTCACGATGCATTCGCCTGGAGATATGAAGAGATGTCTAGGATAGACTCGTCGATCATGGTACATGATATTAAAACCTACCTCGATGTCAAACCTGTTTGACAAAAACTCCTCCCAGTCCACCCTAAAAATATCGAGGCTATTAAGGCAAAGGTTGAAAAGTTATTGAAATCTGTCTTCATTTATCCTGTCCCCTTGAAAGAACGGGTTTCCAATATCGTTCTGGTTACTAAGAAACAAGGGACCATTCACGTCTATGTTGATTATAGGGATCTTAAAAAGGCTTGTCCAAAAGGAAACTACCCAACACCCTGTATCGACCAGATTATTGATAATTGAACTGGTAGCGTAATTTTATCTTTTATGGATGGTTTCTCAGAGTATAACTAGATTTGCATCTTACCGGTTGATCAACATAATACAACCTTCTTCTACTTGTGGGGAACTTTTGCATATCGAAAGATACCATTTTTCCTTAAAAATGTTGGGGCTACATTCCAGCGAGCCATGTCCTACACTTTCCACGATATCAAACATATTGCAGAACCTTACCTCGATGACTTACCCGCCCACTCATCCAGTCGATCCAATCATATCAGTCATCTATGGGCTATCTTTCTTCAATGTCGGTTTGACTGCATTTTTCTGAAATTGTTAGCACTAGGAGTCACCTTCTGATTGCAAGGAAGGTAAGCCCAGTACCCATCAGGGGATATGTGAAAGTATGAATGTTTTTTTACAGGTCGAATGGAAAAAATAGGAATGATAATATCCTCACTCAGAAACAAGGCTAACATGTAACAGTAAATAAGGTCTTGGCTAATTTCAACCAGTAGTTTGGGAGTAAATATGGATAAAAGGAAGACTTGAATGAGAAGAATGTAAGAACTACTGCAAAGATCAGGTCCACAAAATCCCAAAAGAAGAAAGTTTCTTAAATGAATATATTCTTGAAATTAGAAACTAAGGAGATAAATAAACACCATGACAATAAAATGATCAAGCATCCATCATATAATTACCACATTCATCCGTATGAAGCATCCAAATATGAACATTTAGCATTAGAAGCAAATAGTTTGAAATAGGAGTTGATTTCTAATAGTCAAAAAGTCTTACGTCCAGTACATACTAGATCACAGTCACTTTATCAAAAATATTACAGTTTCTTGGGAGCCTTTCTCTCCATCCAAACCCATTAAAGCAATTCATATATCTATTTATAACAAGAAAGGGAGGCAATAGCTGGAGGTACAAGCTAGCCTCTTTTCCCTAAAAATCTCAGAACATTTATTTATTCTAACAACTAATATAACAGCCTATGCTATAAAATAGGGAAGTGTTGGTGACTAAACCTAATCATGCTTCTAACTGCTTTGATCCTCTTTTGCTGCTTAGCTCCTGTTTTTCCATGTGTCTCTTTGGAGCTTGTAGTTGTCCCCTGCACACCAACTACTACTTCTATCATTTATTCCATTATTAACTTATCCAAAATTGTTGGCTTAGTCTTCCTAGATCCCTGGTGTTTGCTGGCTACTCCCTTGGGTAGCAATTCTATGTAGCACCCCCTATAATGGAACAAGGAGAGAAGGTACCACAGTGGGTAGCACCCCTTTGCCGCATGTCTACGGCTGGATTTGTCCTATGTTGCAAAATTGAGTAGCGCATGTGTGTAAACCTACTCTTTGTAAGATATTATGTAGTGCCTGTGGGTAGCGCCTATGAAACAATTATGCATTCTGTTAAATATTACGCAGTGCCACCTATGATGCATCTGCTTAAGGGTTTGGGTGGTTAAGCCAAAATGCAGCGTCTTTGACTCCTGAACATGTGTAGAGATGTTTGTGTCCTTCGATGATGAAAAATCAATTTACTTAGGTGATTTTACCACTGAGTGAAATTGGTACTTGGTAAAAATTCCAAAATTCATATAGCTAAACACCTATAAGCCTGTATAGGTGGAAAAACTTAATATGTGCATATCAGTTAACATTCACAAGAAGGAACAACTTTAAAAAATGGGGTTTACCACTACCAGCTACTTTGTCATTTTAACACTTAGCCTCACACTCTTCCTAGTGGAAAGAGTGTCTTCAACTAACTCATTAGACTTCTTCTTCTTAGCACTGATAGGCTTCTTCAGTATAGTTGTGCTCTCCTTAGCTACTGGTTTGTCATCTTCAATGGAAGCCTCAACCAACACCTGTAAATTCTTTTGGGTTATTTCATCTTGGAAATGCTTCAGTTCTGCATTTAGCTTCCTATTCTGAGCCTGGAGAACCTTGTTCTATCTTTGAATATTCTTCAACTGTTTATGAAGAGGTAGAGTCTTTCTCGCTGCGAACCTTGCCAAGT
This sequence comes from Picea engelmannii, assembly GCA_009831015.1. Taxonomy (NCBI): domain Eukaryota; kingdom Viridiplantae; phylum Streptophyta; class Pinopsida; order Pinales; family Pinaceae; genus Picea; species Picea engelmannii. The sequence continues at coordinate 113,502 of ML782425.1, forward strand.
CCAGGGTATGGTTGTAGCCAGTCATGAGCTCATTCATCTGAGCCAAGTGGACCATGTCTTCTTCTTTGAGACGATTTATTTCTCTCCTTGCATCCCTAAGCTGCTTAATAAGTCTTTTGTAGGTCTATCTGCCAAGGGGGTTGGGGACATGTGCAGTCTCAGCAGGCTTCTTCTCATCCTTTTCTTCCATCTGTACAAGAGTTTCCTTTCATGTTTCATCAGTCTTCTCAAAACCTTTTCCTTTATGCATATTCTCTTGCACAACAGCCTTTTCTTTATTTTTCATAGTTTTTTTACAATCCTTCACAGGGATTTCATCTTCCCTCTCCAAAGGTCTTTTGGTACCTTTACCCTTGATTTTTTGTACAGGGGTTTCTTGTAAAGGCTTTCCTTTGAAATCCCCCTTAGGAATTTATGACCTGGTGAAAGGTCTTTTACCTTTGATTTCAACTGTTGGACAAGGAGAGGGAAAGATAAGCTTCTTCCCTTTTTTTGATGTCACCTTGGTAGAATATGGAACTTCTTCTAACCCTGGTGGAGTTTGTGGTGAGAAATATCTGTGTGGGAAAGGACAGACCTCCTCCTCAGCTTCTCTGACATGCTTATTGATCTCTGAAATAGGGGCTCTGTCCTTTCTCTTCTTGTTGATCCCTATTTTAGTACTGGTAGGTGATGAAGAGCCTACAATTTGTGATTGGGGGGTAGGTGTTGGGTCCAACTTAAAGTGAGAAGAGACCAAAAATTTCTCCCAGAATATCTCCTTCTTTCCCAACTCTTCAAAGACAAGCATCCTGATAAGTCCAAAGTGGAAAAGACTGGAGTCCACATCCTTGGATTTGGATTGCACCTTATCTGTCATTTTACCTATACTTCTCAGTAGGTAATATGGAATATTCATCCAAACCTTACCAATAAAATTCAACAACAACCTTATGTGGTAATGGTATAGGGTGTTAAATCTCCCTTCACAACTAAAATATCTCTATATGATTTGCAATATTATGTCAAATTGGTCAATCAAATGATTCCTTGGAACATTCTTAGATAAATCATTGTCTTGGTATTCAGGCTTGAAAATATCTTTAATGAAAGGTGAACTCAATACCATGGACTTGAACCAATTTTCTCCTGAAATGGGAATCCCTGTTGCAACTGAGATGGAGGCTTCAACCACCTCAAATTCAAAATCTCCAACTCTGGTTTTCTTGCCATCAAAATTTAGTGCAAATTGTTTTGCTACTTCTGAGTGGCCTCTCTACATGTTCTGGAAGAAAGAGAGGCATCATGTTCTTCGAAACATTTCCCTTGCCATGGGTTCTGTGTCAAAAAGGCACATGTCCACAGGTTCTGTTCGAACTGTCTTACCACCTTTGTGTGCTTTCTTCGACTGATGTTTCTCCATGACTCAGAATGAGGGTTCTTAAGAGGCTGTAAGGGATGTTATTGACTAGAAAAATTCAATTTAAGTCTCAAAAGAACAAGGATGCCCCTCCAAATTAACAGTGCTTAGAAAATGAACTTGGCTATGAGAAATGGACTTTCAGGCTCATAAAGGTTTTCAGAGTGTAGACTATGAGGAAGTAATTCCAAACTGACTCTTCGTACAGGATGAAAAGAAGAAAAGGATAATCAAAGAGGTTTGAGCAGCACCTCTGCGTAGCACAACGCATACACAGAGGATGGGCTATTTTAGGTCTGTGACTTTCAAAGGCTATGACTAAACACAAAAATCAAACTATGGATATGAGCGAAGATGTCTACAGAAATGAAAATATGGCTCCCATACTACCCTGCAAGCTTAGCAAACCGAAACCCGAGCACAAATATCCTATGAAAATTAATATACAAAGGAGGTTGCAGAGGATACTTGTGAAGTCGACAACTGTTGAGCTCCTCAAAGTGAACTTAGGGTGAGATTGAGGAAACTTCGGCCCTAAAATATCTCACAGCATCGGATTTAGTGGACAAGCAATCGTCTGAACTGAACTGGCAAACTTACACAGTGCATCACTGCTAAACTTTTCAAATTTAGAAACCGTTACCAAGGATCATAAATGCAATATATTTTGAAAGCATTTCAACCAACTTCAAGCACTGAAAACAAGGGTTAAGGTATCAGTCGTGGAAATCATGACTTGGAGTGGGTGCATGATAATCGTGATAGGTGCTACGGAAATGCCTATTGAGTGGGCAGTGTTCTCCAAATCAAAAAATGATTGGACAGGTGAGTGGGGATGATGAGGTATGCATGCGAGGTCATGAGTGATGAGAGAGGTGTGTCACATCAGCCTGGTCATGGGAGTTATCAACCTAGGGATGGATCACGAGAGGGGACATAAAGAATAGACCATGAGCTCATAAGGGTTTAAGGACCAAATATTGAATTTTGGATCAACACATGAGCTATGACTCAAAGGTTTAGTCATCCTAAGGGGTCCTATCATAAATAACATTTAATGGATGAGAAATTCATTTTAAAGAGAAAATAAGAATCTAAGGTTTTTTTTAATTTTTCTTTTTTAACAAAAAAAAACTAAGAGACCCAAGGTGACTTAGTGTGATAACATTGCCTCCATAGGGGATGGCATGCCCCCTATGGGCTGCCAAGAATGAGTAGATTCAGTGCCTTATCCTAGGGCTATGGGGTCATTTATTGGAACACAAAACTAAAATAAAATGATATTTACAATGATGTAAAGAGCCACTCCTGGCTCAAGCAAAGTACTTTTTCAGGAAATGCCCATTTACAGGGCCACCAAAAACCTCTTCATTCTCCATATTCTGCAACTTGAAAGTGTTATTAGGGAATACCTCAGATATTTTGAAAGGACCGATCCATAAAGATTTGAATTTACCGTGCTTGCATTTATCCTGCCTCGGTTGTTATAACCCTAAAATGCACCATACAGGCTTACCTGGCATCAGGCCAACTCATGCCTCTTCCTAGCCAAAGCCATGCTAAGTAATTCCTCAAAAAACCACTTAAAAACAAGCAACCCGTGCCCTAACTTCTCACTGGGTGCGGGCATCCGCTTGCTGTCCTCTTACTGCACGCGGGTATCCGCGGGCTAGCCTAAAACAGCCCGCGAGTACCTAACAATGCAAAAAATCAGGGAAGTTTCCGCCGAGACTCGGGGCTTTTT
>ML782425.1:128072-146711 GCA_009831015.1 Picea engelmannii
TCATTGTAAGTGATTCATTTTGAGGCTAATGAAAAAGATGCTTTTCCCGTCCCAAAATTCATAAATCTCATTTACGTCATTTGATTTATGTTTTATTTCTAACCCCCTATTAGATCAGTAGCATGCATGTGTAGTCTTATCTTCATTGCAGGAAGCTTTGTAGAAGGGGAAGCAGCAGCAAGGAAATAGAAGGCTCAACGGAGGATCTACTTCAAGCGTCGTTAAAAAGGTGAGTTGATTCTTCCATTGTTTGCTCGAAAAGGGGTTGAGATTTTGGGTAGAAGGTTAAAAGTTAAGTCTTGAGGGTCATTTTCTGCGTATAAGTTTAGAGCCCTAGCTTATTAGTCCGTAGGGTAGAATACCCAACAACATCGGTGCATCCCACTTGAGCACCAGATCGCCCAATTGGAAATCCTATTTTTTCACCTTCTTGTCGAATGCCTTCTTGATATTCAGTTGATGATCGTATGCCTTATCTACCAGCTGATCCCAATTCTTTTGCACTTCAACCAACTGTTGAATCCTCCTGATCATATCATCTGGCTCCCCTTGATATTCTTAGAAGAATTTTTCCACAGGCAAGGCGAGTTGAGAGGGAAAAATGGCCTCAACTCCATATACCAACTAGAAAGGAGAAAGGCCCAAGGCCCTCTTTGTTGTCACTCTGTCAGACCACAAAGAAAACTTGATTTTTGAATCCCATGCCTTTTTCTTATCCTTCAATAGCTTCTTAACAATCTTTATAAGGCTTTTGTTTGAGGATTCTACAAGCCCATTTCCCTGTGGGTAATAAGGGGTTGAATGAATGAATTTGATCTCATATTGTTCACAGAACTAATTCAATGGCTTAGCCTTGAAGGATACAGCATTATCGGTGACAATTCTATTTGGACAGCCAAACCTTGCTATAATGTCTTCAAGGAAACCAATGATCACCTTGTGAGAAGCATTCCTGGTAGGGATAGCCTCTATCCACTTAGTGAAGTAATCTATGGTAGTCAAGATCCATCTATGTTGGCCACTGGAAGCAGGATGAATTTCCTCGATAAAATCTAAGCCCCATTGTTGAAAAGGTCCTGAAATGGCTACGAGCTTTAATGGAAAAGACTTAAGTTGCTGCTTCCCATAAAATTTATGACATTTAACACATGCTCTGATCTTAGCACAAACATCTGTGAACAGACTAGGCCAAAAATACCCAGTCCTGAGAATCTTGTAGGCAGTAGTCCTCCAAAAATGATGCCCCCCACACAAACTATCATGAAAATCAGACATAATCCTTTGGGCCTCTTACGGGTCTAGGCATCTCAATAGATCTCCCAATGGATCCTTCCAATACAAAATTTGATCAACCAAGCAATACTTTATCAATTTTATTTTTAATGCTCTCCCCTTTTTCTTTTTCATACCACTTGGAGGTTGTAGATTCTGCAAGAAAAATAAAATGTCCTTGTACATATTGCAATTTGCCAATGCAGGGCTGGCTTGAGAACCTCTATTTTTTAATTTAGTTTACTACTTTTCTGAACATGGGCCAATGAAATTTACTCCCAACGCTAAGAAATTTGATTTAGCCAACAGCTTGGCTAAACCCTGACCCTTGACCAATTTGGTAGGCCTGATTTCTAAATCAAATTCAATGATCTTAGAAATCCATTTGTTGCATTTTCCGTCAATATCAGGATGAATAAGAATTTATTTTACAGTAGTTGATGGAACATAAGCAATAACTCTTGAATCCAACACATAAACTCTGAAGGAATTAAGAGCTTTAACCAGTGCATAGGCTTGCTTATCCATAATGTCATATTTTAATTCTTCATCTCTCAAAGCCCGGATGAAAAAGGAAATGGGATACTCTAAGCCTTCAGAGTTATTCTGCAACAAAATTGTTGCTACTGTATCAAAAGAGGCAAAAGAAAAAATAAGAAAGTCCTTGGAGTAGTCTAGGCTGACTAGGACCAAGGCTTCCATTAAAGATTTCTTTATTTTATCAAAAGAACTACGAGCCTCAACAGTCCACTTGATTTCATTATCTTTCCTCAACATGGTTGTGATATTCTTGAGCAACTCAACAAAATTCGACACAAACCTTCTCAATAAATTAACCTTTCCTAGAAAATATTGAACCTCCTTTTCAGATCTAGGTAGTGCTAAGGTTAGTATGGCTTCAACCCTACTAGAATCAATCCTCACTCCTTCAGCGGACACAATATGCCCCAATAATTTTCCTTCTTTCATGGCAATCAATGACTTTTTCGGATTCAAAGAGAGGCCAAATTTTCTGCATTTTAAGAATACCTTTCTTAAATGATCACAGTGTTCTTCATCAGATTGAGAGAACATAGTTATGTCATCTAAGTAGATAACAACAAACTTGTCCTTGTCTCCAATAAATGATATGTCCATAGCTCGTTGAAAGGTCACCCCCGTGTTAATCAAACCAAAAGGCATCTTGGCGTACATGAATGTACCCCAAGGAGTGGTAAAAGTCGTCTTCTCTCTATCCTCTGGAAAAATAGAAATCTGGTTGTAGCCAGAAAAACCATCAACCATAGACATCTGGGCTGCACCTGTCACCCTCTGTAATATATGCTCCATCTTGGGCAAAGGGTAATTATCCTTTTTAGAACTTCTGTTCAGATTCCAGAAATCAACACAAAGTCTTATTTCTCCATTATTTTTCCTCGCAGGGACCAAATTAGCCACCCATTTGGAATATCTCAAAGGAACAATAATTTTTTCATCTAAAATCTTTTTTACCTCCTTCTCCATGACATGCAGTAACATAGGATTGATTTGCCTTAACTTTTTCCTGAAGGGATTATTCTCTTCTTTTAATGGAATCTTGTGCTCTATAATGTTTGTTTCATAAGTTTGGAGATCTTCATAAGTCCATGCGAATACATCAGCAAACTCCTTCAACAATTTGACATATTCAACCCTCTGTGCTCTTGATAGGATGCTTGACAACTTGACATATTTTGGATTCTTCTTCTTCCCAAATTGCACTCAGTTATATCAACATCGTCAGTAGACACTTTCCCTTTTATTGCCACATCATTTTCATCAAATAATTTTTCCAAAGGAACTATTCCTTTTGGAATATGGTTGCTAGGCAGTTGCATGATATGATGATTAGCAATTTTGTTAAGGAAAACATCAACATATGGAGTAATTTCAGAATCAAGATCCTGATCAATGTGTAATGCAACAAATTCATCAATAGACTCAAGAATTTTTGTAAGTTCTAAATCATATTCAAACACCTTCCAATATTTGATATTGTCTGGTATAGAAGGCATGTATTTGACTTCTACATCATACTTGAGTTTTGACGGTATGTGTATCCTGAAACTGCTTGTTGATACAGCCAAAGAATCAACCACATAATTCTCTTCTCGTGGAATCAAAGAGATGTCAAACTCGGATAAAAAATTATCCATTAGGTCCCATACTTCATTTCTATAAGATCTAATCCTAGGGTGCTTAGTTTGGAAAATATTTTTGGTCTGATGGACTATCAATTCAACATCTCGAAATACTGACAATTTTTTAATCCTTATATCCTTTGCATCTCTCAAGCCCAAAACAAGAGCTTCTTACTCTGCCACATGATTGGTAGTTTCAAATTCTAGTTTGTATGACAAATATATGGTTTCTTGAGTTGGTGAGACAAAGGGAACTCCAGCACCAGCACCTTCCTTAGAAGAGGCTCCATCAAAGAACATCTTCCAAACATAATTGGTTAGAGGAGGTTCTTCAGACAAGGTAGCATAATTTTTTCTTATTTCAAGTGGATTTCCAGGAGCATCAGTGAGCTGAAAAATGATGGACCCCAAATTAGTATCAAGAGCAAAAACAGGATGATTAGCAGGGTTTGCTTGATCACTAATAATGTAAGCCAGTTGGGCTTCTCTGTAAAGTCTTCTATGCTCCCCACCAAACACCGAGATAGTTTCATATGAGAGATCCATCTACAAGGTTCCTCCAAGTATTTTTATGAAATACCTTAATAAGAGCATGCCAAACTTGGGAGGAACATCAACCACCACAACATCCATAAGTATACTTTTCATGGGCAGCTGAAATAGATTCACAACCATATCCTTAATGACCCCCAGACATTTTACTTTCCTAGAGTCGAAAGAATATAAGTCATGATAGGTTTTGGTGATTTCCAGTCCAAGTTCATCCATAATAGATTTTGGCATAAGATTATGGGAGGCCCCTGAATCCAAAAGATAGTTATGCAGCACCTTGTCATGGATATTGAGAGAAGTATAGAAGGGAGGGGATGAGTCATCTCTGCCTTCTATCAAAGGGCCTAAAATCATAGCTGGTTTTTCATCTTGTAAATTTATTGAATTAGTGGAATTAGGAGAGGCATCGGGCTGTAACATTTTGGTTAGATATTTTTTAAATTCTTCATTTTTTATCAATTCCAAAAATGGTATAGCGATCTTAATTTTCTGGATCTCATTCTCAAAACCGAAGGAGGGGGGAGGCTTCAAAATCTATTTGGTTTTAATAGGAGGATTTCTGATCAGAAGTTGTGGGTTTTGAGAATCTTTTTCCTTACTACTCACTATCACAGTCTTGGAAAAATTTTCTTTCTGAACAGGCTGATTAGGGGCAACACTTTTTTCTTCATTCTTCTTAGATCTTAGATTATATCTACTAGCATTTTCCTTAGTTTATTCTCCCTTGCTTAACTCATTGATTTGAATATCCATTAAATATTTCTCATAAGAGGATTGAGTCAAGTGTGGGGATGGGGATGAATCACCTAAACAGTGAATCTCAGGATCAGCCTCTACATCCTCTTCTTCTTCATCAGCAACCAGATTATTCTAAAAAGAAGCTTGAATCCTCTGATCATCTCTCTCTGTGTTTCTGGGATCTCTAGGAAGAATTTGGGGAGCATTGTTGGGTCTCCGGAAATTACCTCTATTTTTAGTGTTCTGAGCATTTCTATATGGTTGTCTTCCTTCTGATTTTAACTTCTCGATCTCAGTAGAAAGGGATTTTACTAATTTGGTCAACTCATCTACCTATGAATGAACAACAGGAGAGTTAGAAGTGGAAGCTTCAGCTCTATTTTTCCTCCTATCTCTGTTAGATTTTCCCCTGAGCTTATTTGAAGCAATTATGTTGGATTCTACCTCTAAGGAAGCATCCTGCATCTAAACTAAGGAAGGTGACCTTCTCTCTCTCAATAGAAGGAAAAACTCGGAGTCAAAAACACTAGCATAAGTGATTTTTTCCATGGTTTCGGTGGGTTTGATCTCATCAAGGATATTCTTGTACATTTTTTTAAACCTTTTAGAAAAGTCAAAGACAGACTCTCCTTCTTTCCTTTTCAAAGATCCAAATTCAGTGATATAATACATAAAATCCTTTTTGTCACCCCAGTGCCTCAAGAAGGCTTAATCCAACACCTCAATACCTGTAATGGATCCAGTGGTCAGACCCCTAAACCACTTCCTATCTTCACCAAAAAGGCTTTTGACAAAAACTCTAATCCAAACATCTTCATTTTCAATATTTTGGTTATCTACATAGCTATAGAAAGCAACAAGATGTTCCTCAGTTGTTATATCTTCTTCTCCTGTAAACTTGGGCATGTATTTCAAATAATCTCTCGGGGGAAGAGCATTCATTGGTTGAGGAAAGAATAGAGGAGCATATCTTGTAGCCACTATGGAATCCATCCTATTTGCAGGGGGTTAACAACTACCATTTGATTTTGGATTCTAGGTGAACAAGTAGGAGAAGGAGGTTTGGTTGTGTGCAGATTAGGAGAAGGAGAAAAGGATAAAGGGGAGATTCCAGTCTTCACAATAGCAGGTGGAGTCTTGGAAGAGGATGGTAAGTACTGAGAAGGAGATGAAGTTCCTACTTCTTTGGCAGATAAAGTTTTAACAGAGAGAGGTGTAGCAAAACCTAACGTAGGGAAATCTTCAAAACTATCAAGATTGAAACACTTCTCAATATCAGGGGAGGAGAATATATCAATGTTTTCTTCTTTCAATACTGTTTCAAAGGTAGAGTATTCAACAGGAAACTCTTCAAAATCTATCTTTTTAGATACTTCAGCAGAAGATAAAAGAAGCTTACTTGATAAAACAACCAGAGTATCAAGAGTGGAATCAGGCAACTGACCAGAAGCACTTGTAGTAGCAGCAGAAAAACCTTTTCTAGAAGCTTTTCCCTTCTTGATTACCTTTTATGGGTCAGCCTCAGGTGGAACCAATGTTAACTGTGAATTTGTCTTGTATGTCTTCATTTAGGCACCAAAGCTAAATCAATGGAGTCACCAAGTGCAATATGCAATCTTCAAAATACTAAGTCCCAATGCACTTTGAGAGCTAGTAAGCATTGTCATTCTATCCCAGGGAAAAGTCTTCAAATCGTTCCCCGAAAATGGCGCCAAAAGTGTTAGCACTGGGAGTCACCTTCTGATTGCAAGGAAGGTAATCCCAGTACCCATCAGGTGATATGCGAAAGTATGAATGTTTTTTGAAAGGTCGAATGGAAAAACTCGGAATGATAATATCCTCACTCAGAAACAGGGCTAACATCTAATAGCAAATAATCTCTTGGCTAATTTCAACCAGTAGTTTGGGAGTAAATATGGATAGAAGGAAGACTTGAATGAGAAGAATGTAAGAGCTACTGCAAACATTAGGTCCATAAAATCCCAAAGGAAGAAAGTTTCTTAAAACAAGATCTTCTTGAAATTAGAAACTAAGGAGATAAATAAACACCATGATAATAAAATGATCAAACATCCATCATATCATTACCACAGTCATCCATATGAAGCATTCAAATATGAACATTTAGCATTAGAAGCAAATATTTTGAAATAGGAGTTGATTTCTATTAGTCAAAAAGTCTTAATTCCAATACATACTAGATCACAGTCACTTTATCAAAAATATTACAGTTTCTTGGGAGCCTTTCTCTCCATCCGAACCCATTAAAGAAATTCATCTATCTATTTATAACAAGAAAGGGAAGCAACAATTGGAGGTACGAGATGGACTCTTTTCCTTAAAAATCTCAGAACATTTATTTATTCTAACAACTAAGATAACAGTCTATGCTATAAAACATGGAAGTGTTTGTGACTAAACCCAATCATGCTTCTAACTGCTTTGATCCTCTTTTGCTTCTCAACTCCTATTTTTCCATGTGTCTCTTTGAAGCTTGTAGTTGTCCTCTGCATGCCAACTACTACTTATGTCATTTATTCCATTATTAACTTATCCAAAACTGTTGTCTTAGTCTTCCTAGATCCCTGGTGTTTGTTGGCTACTCCCTTGGGTAGCAATTGTGTGTAGCACCCCCAAGAATGGAACAAGGAGAGAAGGTAGCGCCTGTGGGTAGCACCCTTGTGTTGCATATATGTGGCTACATTTGTCCTCTGTTTCAAAATTTAGTAGCACCTGTGTGTAAACCTTCTCTCTGTAAGATATTATGCAACACCTGTGGTAGCGCCTATGTAACAATTCTTCATTCTGTAAAATATTATGCAGCACCTTTATGCAGTGCCACCTACACTGCGTCTACATAAGGGTTTGGGTGGCTATGCCAAAATGCAGTGTCTTTGACTCATGAACATGTGTATAGTTGTTTTTGTCCTTCCATGATGACAAATCAATTTACTTAGGTGATTTTACCACTGAGTGAAACTGGTACTTGGCAAAAATTCCAAAATTCATATAGCTAAACACCTAGAAGCCTGTATAGGTGGCAAACCTTAATATGTGCATATCAGTTAACCTTCCCAAGAAGGAACAACTTTCAAAAATTGGGTTTACCACTACCATCTACTTTGTCATTTTAACACTTAGCCTCACACTCTTCCTAGTGGAAAGAGTGTCTTCAACTAACTCAGTAGACTTCTTCTTCTTAGCACTGATAGGCTTCTTTAGTATAGTTGTGCTCTCCTTAGCTACTGGTTTGTCATCTTAAATGGAAGCCTTAACCAACACCTGTAAATTCGTTTGGGTTAGTTCATCTTGGAAATGCTTCAGTTCTACCTTTAGCTTCCTATTTTGAGCCTGGAGACCCTTGTTCTATCTATAAATATTCTTTATCTATTTATGAAGAGGCAGAGCCTTTCTCGCTGTGAACCTTGCCAAGTCCAAGGTATGGTTGTAGCCAGTCATGAGCTCATTCATCTGAGCCAAGTGGACCATGTATTATGCTTTGAGATGAGTTATTTCTCTCCTTGCATCCCTAAGCTGCTTAATAAGTCTTTTGTAGGTCTGGCTGCCAAGCAGGTTGGGGACATGTGCAGTCTTAGCAGGCTTCTTCTTGTCCTTTTCTTCCATCTATACATGATTTTCCTTGCATGTTTCATCAGTCTTCTCAAAACCTTATCCTTTATGCATATTCTCTTGCACAACAGCCTTTTATTTATTTTTCATGGGTTTTTTAGAATCCTTCACAGAGATTTCATCTTCCCTCTCCAAAGGTCTTTTGGTACCTTTACCCTTGATTTTATGTACAGGGGTTTCTTGTAAAGGTTGTACTTTGAAATCCCCCGTAGGAATTGATGACCTGGTGAAAGGTCTTTTACCTTTGATTTCAGCTATTGGACAAGGAGAGGGAAAGAGAAGCTTCTTCCCTATTTTTGATGTCACCTTGGTAGAATATGGAACTTCTTCTAACCCTGGTGGAGGTGGTGGTGAGAAATATCTATGTGGGGAAGGACAGACCTCCTACTCAGCTTCTCTGACCTGCTTATTGATCTCTGAAATAGGGGCTCTACCCTTTCTCTTCTTGTTGATCCCTATTTTAGTACTCGTAGGTGATGAAGAGTCTGCAATTTGTGATTGGGGGGTAGATGTTGGGTCCAACTTAAAGTGAGAAGAGACCAAAAAGTTCTCCCAATAGTTCTCTTTCTTTCCCAACTCTTCATAGACAAGCATCCTGATATGTCCAGAGTGGAAAAGACTAGAGTCCACATCCTTGGATTTGGCTTGCACCTTATCTGTCGTTTTACCTATACCTCTCAGTAGGTAATATGGAATATCCATCTAAACCTTACTAGTAAAATGCAACAACAACCTTATGTGGTAATGGTATAGGGTGTTAAATCTCCCTTCACAACTAAAATATCTCTGTATGATTTGCAATATTCTGTCAAATTGGTCAATCAAATGATTCCTTGGAACATTCTTAGATAAATCATTGTCTTGGTATTCAGGCTTGAAAATATCTTTAACGAAAGGTGAACTCAATACCGTGGCCTTGAACCAATTTTCTCCTGAAATGGGAATCCCTGTTGCAACTGAGATGGAGGCTTCAACCACCTCAAATTCCAAATCTCCAAATCTGGTTTTCTTGCCATCAAAATTTAGTGCAAATTGTTTTGCTACTTCTGAGTGGCCTCTCTGCATGTTCTGGAAGAAAGAGAGGCATCCTACTCTTCGAAATATTTCCCTTTCCATGGGTTCTATTTCAAAAAGGCACATGTCCATAGGTTCTGTTCGAACTATCTTGCCACCTTTGTGTGTTGTCTTCGACTGAGGGGTCTCCATGGCTCAGAAAGAGGGTTCTTAAGAGGCTGTAAGGGATGTTATTGACTAGAAAACTTCAATTTAAGTCTCAAAAGCACAAGGATGGCCCTCCAAATTAACAGTGCTTAGAAAATGAACTTGGCTATGAGAAATGGAATTTCAGGCTCATATAGGTTTTCAGAGTGTAGACTATGAGGAAGTAATTTGGAACTGACACTTCGTACAGGATGAAAAGAAGCAAAGGATAATCATAGAGTTTTGAGCAGTGCCTCTGCATAGCACAACGCATACACAAAGGATGGGCTATTTTAGGCCTGTGACTTTCAAAGGCTATGACTGAAAACAATAATCAGACTATGGATACCAGCAAAGATGTTTACAGGAATGCAAATATGGCTCCCATATTATCGTGTAAGCTTAGCAAATCGAAACTCGAGCATATATCTCCTATGAAAATTAATATGCGAAGGAGGTTGCAGAGGATACCTGTGAAGTCGACAACTGTTGAGCTCCTCGGCGTAAACTTAGGGTGATATTGAGGAAAATTTAGCCCTGAAATATCTCACAGCATCAGATTTAGTGGACTAGCGATCGTATGAACTGAACTGGCAAACTTACGCAGCGCATCACTACTGAAATTTTCAAATTTATAAACTGTTACCAAGGATCATAAATGCAAGATATTTTGAAATAATTTCAACCGACTTCAGGCACTGAAAACAAGGGTTAAGGTATCAGTCATGGAAATCATGACTTGGAGTGGGTGCATGATAATCGTGACAGGCACAATGGAAATGCATGTTGAGTGGGCAGCGTTCTCCAAATCAAAAAATGATTGGACAGGTGAGTGGGGATGATGAGGTATGCATGTGAGGTCATGAGTGATGAGAGAGGTGTGTCGCATCAGTCTGGTCATGGGAGGTATCAACCTACGGATGAATCACGAGAGGGGACATAAATAATAGACCATGAACTCATAGGGGTTTAAGGACCAAAAATTGAATTTTGGATCAACACATGAGCTATGACTCAAAGGTTTAGTCATCCTAAGGGGTCCTATCATAAATAACATTTAATGGATGAGAAATTCATTTTAAAGAGAAAATAAGAATCTAAGGTTTTTTTTTTTTAATTTTTCTTTTTTAACAAAAACAAACTAAGAGACCCAAGGCGACTTAGTGTGATAAAAAAACCCACATAAGTTTATTTTTTTCTCTCAAATCCAGCCAACTTCTCAGCTTTGTTGTCTCCAAGGACGGGATTTGGGTGGATCCCTTAAAAATTTGAGCTATTATAGCTTTACCCCCACCTACCAACCTACAACAACTCCAAAGTTTGCAGGGGAAAGCAAACTTTCTTTGTTGATTTATTTGTAACTACGCTGAGATCACTAAAGCCTTCATGCGATTATTCCGGAGAAACTCCCCTTTCATCTGGGATGACACTGCTCAATGATCGTTAGATGCTCTCTAGCACGCACTAACTAAAACTCCTTTGTTACATCCTTCAAACTATACAAAGGATTATATCCTTTACTTAGTGTTGGCAGCCAATTCAATTTTTTCTATTGCCCTATAAGCTTCCTACACCTATGTGTTCTGAACTTCAAATTGTCATCGCATTTTGCAAATAGACGATATTTTCATTTCTTGCGACACTTGCAAATTCGTCTTCATTTAGTTTTCACGACTGTAAGTGTGAAAACTCCTCCATCGTTATTTGAACTATCATGATCTTTTTATTGATATTTTGAATGACACTTACCTTTGGATTATTATTATGTGGTTGAAGGGATTTTTGAATTATGCCTATTTGGACATTCTTACTTTGATTGCATAATTTGATTTTATTAAACTGGTAAAGCATTGAGCATGTAAATTTATATTCTTCGAACTTGCCTAGTCATTGAATTACATAGGGGTCATGGTTTATTTTGTTTTAATATATGATGTGATCCTTATTGTTATTCTTTCATAGCTCTTGGCTTGTCAATTTTATAAATATCGATTGTCACAATGTTTTAAAACTTTGATTACACACTTATACGATGGCGCATGTTTAACAAGTGGGTTTGATTTTATGTTGAATGACATTGGTTTGAAAAACTATAGTTATTTGTGTGTTGGCATATCACTCACCATTTGATCCTTTTATTGGTCGAATGATATGGTTTTGAACTAAGATATGACTGATTGAACAGAGGATTAATTTTCCAGTTGTACTTTGTCATAACTATTATGCATGGTAGTGAATAACTCCACCACCCTCGCATGTGCACATTAATGCTCTCCCCTTTGATCGTTCATTGTGGTTAGACCGAATGACTCTGCTTCTGTGCGTTGGTGTATTCGAATCAAACCCTTACCATGTGCTCACACCATGGATCCAGTCATGAGAGCTGAACCTAATCGCAGCCAGGCTCTGTTGATGTTCGACAGTGCCCGCAGTGACCTTGAAGACATTGGGTGGCTCCCGTTTATACAGAAATTTGAGAGTTTTAACCGCTGCGTTGCTAGACAGTTCTCCATGACCTTTGATGGTTGTCGAGCCAAGGTCGGTGACGTTTAATTCAAAATTGATGAGCAGTTTATCAATCTTGCTACGGGTTTTCCTGCCACTGGACAACGATGGTCCAAGAACTGCAAAGTAGAGGAGGTCCCTTGGACACTGCTCTTCCAGTCGCGTAAAGTTATATCCTGCGATAAAGGTTTGTCTGTGACCATGCTTAAACAACGTTGGCATGATTTATTGATGATAATCAAATAGTTTATCACCTGTGAGGGTCGGTATGGATTTGTTTTCTTACACCACCTTCGTTTTCTTATGGTTTTTATGTGTTATCAGCTCAATGTGCCCTATTACTGGCATAGAAGCCTGTTCAAAATGTCAAAGAAATACAAAAGGAACCAGGATGATAGTAGCCTTTTTCATTATGGGCTGGTTAATATTATTGTTGTCTGTCATTTGGGGTTACACGGAGACTGTTGGAACGATTTTCTTACTCAGAATGATTTTGAGGATTCAAACCCGCCGCAGGTTGACAAACCTGTGGTGAGCGAGGACAAGTCTGTACCCCCGGTACCCTACAACATTTTGTTACCTAAACCCTTTCCCGACTCACCTATCGACCTATCCCATACTATGACTAAGAATGCTAAGGCTATGATAAAGAATCCTAAAGCCAAACCTACTACAAATGCCAAAGGCAAAAAGAATGCCCGTCTAATTTCTTGGATGGCGAGGAACAAGCCAAAACCTCCTGTCAACCCTGACCCTATCATGTTGAGTGAAGACTCTGACTTGGAAGTGGAGTGTTTCTTGGCTAGTGAATACCCCTATTTGGAAGGTTTGTGTGTTGAACCCTCATATGACTTTGTGTCGAACCTACTCCCTTGCCTACAAAACGACCCTAAATACCTGGGCATTAAGCTTCCTTGTGAAGCCCCCAGTCATTCATACAAACCCTCTCCTGCTCTATCTCAATCTACAGTGTCATCCTGTGATCAATGTAGCTCATGGTTAGAAAGGTATTATAATGATGTGCCGATTCTACAGTCAAGAATTCACTCTTTGGAGGACCAGGTTGCACGGCTTACCAGTCAAAAGGCTAAGTTGCAAGCCACTGATAAGAAACAAAGGACCACAAGTTCCATCTTGTTTAAAAATGTGGAATCAGCTACATCGGTCGTGAATTCTAGGTTGGCATAATTTGAGCAGCCTCTCACAGGTATGTTTTCATATCACTTGTTTATATAACGAATTCAAATTCTTTGAATAGCTCTGATTACAGTGTGTATTTTCTCTGTCACACTGTATGAATTCTATACATAGTTATGTTTTGACTAAATGGAATTTAGTTTTCCCGGTTTAGCTTCGATTGGATTTTCATCGATTTGATTGGATCTTGGTGTGGATTTGATTGGTTTAATTTAGCTAAAATGGATGCTTTGTTGCTAATTGAAGTCATTTGTATCTATTATAGACACAAGTTGTTTCTCATGTTTCAATTTTTAAACACAATCACATTTCGATTCGATTTGGTTATAATGTATCCAATATGATTGGTAATAATGGTTAGTTGTTACGGTTTTATGTTCCATATGATTTTTGACCAACAGGAATACAATTCGGATTATTTTTGATGTGATTCTGTACACATTCACCCAAATCGTGAATAGATACGATTCATAACAGTTATACCCAGCCGGTTAATTCGCATTGGTTTACTCGACTATGTTATCAATTGGATTCATATTGCAATGATATGTTGTTTGAATTTGATTCGAAGAACGAAATTGACTGTATCTAGGTTCACGATTTGTTTCTATAATTAAACTCAGTCGTGATTTGTTTTGATTATTTGCCCAGTTGATAATTATAACCTCTATTGATTCTATTAAAGATTGCGATCATGATTTATCGGTCCTGTCTGTTGCCTGTGCAAGGATCAATCACGAAATAGGTTGGGTCGATGCTGTTACGTATGATTTCGTTTACACATAATCAAAACAGTCTTTCTATCTTTACATTTGATTGAACGATATGAATCTGTGGTTATATTATTATAGCTATGAAAAGTGGGAAATGGTTATGTTGGATTAGATCGTATCACATACGACATGACTCATTATTGATTTTATATGGCTATGAAACAGTCTTGTTACTGTTTGACCCGATTTTATGGTAAAAGAAAAACAGAGTATTCTTACCCCTGTTTTCGTTTGAATCACTTTAGATTATTTTTAATATTGAATGATAAAACCATTTGAATCTTGAGTGATTCATTTCAAATGATCATTGGAAGAAAATTGGTTTTAATTATTTTAAAGAGATTTGATTTGATTTCGATTCTGGTCCTGTATGCTATTTTAGACTAGCTACAGAATCAGATGATTCTGTAGCTAATTCTGTAAGATTAGATTTTTATTGTTTTGTTAATAAAACATCTTTCTAACTTGTTATTTTTGGTCTATTGTAGATGAATTCGAAATTGCAGTGGATTTGATGAGCAGTTAAGGGATATTTGAAATATTCTGATGTCATTTTAGTTTCCTAGTTTAGTTGATTTTGGGATATCTCCTAGATTATGTAAAACAGTTTGATATTATCCACGGGGAGGTTTTACCCTATGGAGAGACTTATAAATACCTATCATTTTTGTAATAATGATCATCCTCATTTGTGGGAGAACAAGGATATGGAATTTTAATACAGACTGAGGCAGAATTTGGTGTTTTGTTACAGCTTTAGCTTCTCATGATATCAATATTTTGTTTCATGTTATGTGTTTCAATTTGTATTGGGTTAACGACTACTTTAGCTATCTTAATCTTGTGCAAATGATATAATTCAATCACTATAATCCATATCTTATTTCTTCTAGTATTTGAAATACATAGCAATTTCTTGATTCCATTTGTGAAGCACAGATTTCTCTTCTTCATTGATTGGATCATTAAGTATAAGTTTTTGCATAACAGGTTTCCCTTATTGCATAGATTTATAAATCATATAATTGTTATGATTTTTTATGTCTTGTTTGTCCTGTAAATAAACTCAAAGAGCAGCGCAGCCTATCATTTACGAGAAGCTTTTGGATCATCTGGTGCGAGTTTACTTCCTCCGACCAGCTTCGAAGTCATCATACACGGGACAAATTGGGAGCGTTTCCAGGTCAGTTTGTCATTTATTTGTTTAGTATATTTGTTGGTATTTTTAGTTAGATATATATGTTTAGTATATTAGATTGTTTAATTTCAGTAAGTTTTATTTCTTATTTATAAAAAATCAACAAAAACATATCTCGTTGTCTTAGGGTGGAATATAATGATTTTTGTAGGTTTTAATTAAATCTGTAGGTTGTTTATAGTGTACATTTGTGAATAAGTAATATTGCAGCTGGTAATTAGATAGTTGATTTGAGTTATTATAATATTAATTAGTAGATTGTATATAGATTAGTTAGTAGTTTAGTTTAGTTTTATTTTAATTTGTTTAGTTAGTTTAGTTTATTTTATTTATTGTTAATTAGTTTAGTTTTTTTTATTTATTGTTAGTTAGTTTAGTTTGTTTTATTTAGTTTAAGTTAGATTAGTTAGTTTAGATTAGTTTTCTCTTTGTTTCTCTTAAATACCTTAGAGCGGCCAACAGAGCCGCTAAACCCGTTAGGGTGGTCCATTCCAAACAGCTTGGGTTATTCAGACAACCCTGGACCGGTTCCACTCTCTCAGTTGACGGACGGTCAATTTTGCCCGTCAACAAATGGCACTAGAAGGAGGGTCGACTGACAAGATGGCCTTGTAGGAGCCTTTATTTTTTAATGTATTCAATTTCCCCCATGGCTCCCCAAATCACTGTGTTGGAACATGCTTTCAAATTATCATTACCCGATGTTCCCAATGAGATAGTCTCTCGCTTGTCCAAACTCACCTTTGATGGTGAAGGCAATACATCTACTAAAGACCACCTTAACAAGTTTTGGTGCAAATGCATCAAACATGACATCACAGATTTAGGAGTTTTATGCAGGCTGTTTGCCTTTACTTTTAGAGGTCAAATCAAACATTGGTTTGAATCCTTTCCGGCATGTCACATTTTTTATTGGTTTCAATTTGTAGATGTATTTCTAGATGCTTTTGAAATTTATGATTTTGATCAATTATGTGAAGAGTTTCATACTTCGCTAATCAACGGTGATCCATCTTCAGAAGGCTTTTTGACAAAATTCTATCATGTCCTCTGTAAATTTAATCTTGATGACATGTCATTGGCATTAAATATCTTGTATGATGCTTCCATCCCTTCCATCCAGTCATGTTCAATCACGAATGAAGAACCAATTTCAAATCCTATCACTCAACTGCTAGAACAATCTTCTTTGCAAGAAGAGAAAAATTCTTTCGATAATGTTGAACAAGCTAGGGAGGTAGAATATATTGATCAGGCTCTTATTAACAACCAAATCGGTTCTTCCTTTGAATCATTGTATTTTGAGTCTTCAAATAGTATGGAAGATGATTCGTTTCTGGCTCAAGGTGAATACCCTCATTCTTGTAACCCATGCTCTAATCAACATTTAAAATCAGTCATTGAAGAAACTTTAAACCTTCATCCTCAAAATGCATTGTGTTCACAGGAAAGACTAGATGTTGGTCACATAAATTTTGAATTATCTAAAAAGGAAAATCCATATGATCATACTATGTTAAGGAATTCGTCACCAAAACAGAGTAAGAGTTTTAAAGAAAGTGAAGAGAATTGTCTTGAGAATACCATCGTTGAGTATCATAGTTCAAGAGATTATTTTTATCTACTTATTTCTGATTCCTTTTATTCTTTATATCCTGATCTATTCCTAGATTCTGGTGGACTTGACATCTTACCTACAACATCCTACTCTTTTCCACCACAATCATATCCTTTCGATATGTTAAATTTTGGTGAAATTAATTCCGATCATGACATTGATAAAACCGTATTTGACTCTTGTTCACTTTCATCACTCATACGGGAAGAAGACATATTACGAGATGATTTTACATAGTTTATGGTTGAAAAAGACAATGCATTACATCTTATGGAAATCAAACATTCTAAGTTGCATATTCGTTCTTTAATTAGCTCGAATCTTAATGTTTATGCTTCACATTTTGAAATGATCAATCGCATTGAAGGAAACATTCAAACCAATGATCTAATCAATTGCATGCATCCTCCTATGATGAGCCTTCCATTGATATATTTGTTTCATCAAAGTCATGGTTTGCATCCCCATTTTTGTGACAGAATCTTAGAGTGGCTTGAATATTCATATATGAAAAAATTTCATAATAAAGACAAAGTTGAGCTTGCTTTCTTTTTACCCAAGTATCTGGGAAGTAGGCGTGACATGTTTCTTTTAGATCCTCCATGTGAAGAAGTTAATGAGTACTTAGAGAACTGTCAGAAGGATGTGGCATTTCAACCTTGGCTGATGGTTATTCCATTTCCTCATAATCCTGACGAGTTTTTCGAAACTACTTACACTCACCCATGCCATTATGACCCTTATCACGACAAGATTGGGTAATGGCTGGAAGATTCGTACAACAAGAATATCCGAGGAAATGGTAAGATCATGCTTACTTTGTTTTTATATGATGATTATGAAGGTAAGTGTGATATGTTTCTATCATTTGTTGATATATTAGCATTCTTTTTAGTAATGCTTGATCTTGTTTCCATTGCAGGATTAGAGTTATTTTGATGGCTACATTGGAAGCATGACTTCACGTAGTATTCTGGTTTATTTAATAGTTAGGGTAGGTTTAGGAATAGATTTTCTTGTATTTTTATTTCTCACTATTTCTCTTTGTAATAATGCAGTCATGCACACAAGTGGGTGCACCACGAGAACCATAATATGACTATTGTCAGGGAAGTCCTCTTGACCCTTTTTCTCTTTACTTCTAGTTGAACGTTTAGTTTCAAAAACGTAGTTGTTAGAAAAACAGGACCGCGGAGCAATACAATAAAACAAATGCAAAAACAAAACACAGAAGACACACAATACAAGAGAGACACAGATTTACGTGGTTCACCCAGTGTGGGCTATGTCCACCAGAGAAATTGCCAGGTCCTTCCTTTATTATTATCCAACAAATGAAGGGATACAACCTATAGCAAAACCCGTTGTAACTTCCTCTTCTTTCTCTCACAGTCTCCTCTCTCAGAATACAATATTCACCCTCAATCATAGCCGTGATACATTTCCCTCATAAAAGAGGGTTTCCTTCTAGGGAAAAAAACCCTAACATAATCTCTACTGTTAGATCTGCGACCTTATAATGAACAGTCCAGATTTACAATGAAATTACAATATACTTTTATAAGGCAATTTTTGCTTCGGGGGCTTTGCCCCAGAACCCCTGCTGGGGGCCCGCTTGCCCCCAGACCCCCCAGCTGGGGAGATGGACCCCCTGGACCCCGCAGAGGGGGTACCCCCCCTCTGCACTCCCCCACGTGGAAGAGTGTACATACTTCTGGGGTGTAAATACTTCATGGGGTATAAACACGGCTGAAAGAAAGGACCTCTGAATCAGGAAGATAATCAAGCTCCACAACC
>ML782425.1:180159-216103 GCA_009831015.1 Picea engelmannii
ACTCAAGCATTGCGGACAACACTTGTCTCAAGGGGAGGGGCATGTTAAGCCCTAATATTGGCTCATTACCCCTTAATTGGGGCATATTATATTAGTAATGTTATTTTATTTATGTTGGCTTTAGGCCATTAGTTGTAATTATAACTCCTAGTGTCCTATATATACCAAGGAGACATTTTCATTTTGAATCATCTAGTACTTGAACATTTAAGTGGGGTAAAAAGAGGTTGCCCCCTCGAAGAGGCTTATTATCTGAAATTATCTCTTTTTCAAGGCGTTGAGTACTTTTTCTGACGTTTTTCTATGCTATATTTATATTTGGTTCTTAACAAGTGTCGCATCTTGACTATAAGTGTTGCAAGTGTCACAAACATCATACTACTATCTTACCTATGTTGTGCCCCTAACGACATCACAAAGACACTTCAGACACCTCAAAGGCTAGTTTGGAAGAAGAGAAATCAGTTGACAAGAAGTATAAACCTTTTTCCATTGAAAGAACTACTAAAAAATGAATGTTGGTGCTCCTTGAGCCTCTTTTGGGAAGTGTTTGAGCACCTTGTGCACCCTTTTGGGGGAGCGCTACCCCTTTTCTGAGAAAATTTTGGGTTTGTTGAGGAAAATCAAGGAAGAATCCCTCAATTCCTGAAGGTGGTTGGATTTGAATATATGGTCAAGGCATGATCTTAGGGAATATCCTCAACTAAAGGAGAGGAATCCTCAACTTATTCCAAATATATCTCAAGTGGTTGGACCTCTCCAAGGTTATATAAGGAGGCCTTCTCATGGTGAAAGTTATAATGGAGATTGAGAATTACATCAAACTTATGATCTCATGAGTGAGATGTCATCAAAGAAATCAGTGGAGATTATTTGAGCAAAGGGGTTGGACAAGGAGAACTGGAAGAAGCTGTTGAACCTTCATTCAAAGGATTGTAAGTACTTTTACTTGTTCTCATTAATAATCAATGCTTGACCTGTTTCTTTCAAACTTATGCTTGTTCCATATGAGTTTGTCTGTAGTAGATGGTTCTATGTTTGAGCTAATCTCAGTAGAGTAGGAAGTCTTTTGTACCTTTGTTTGTTTTACAGGACCTATCAGGGAGCTCAGGATCGAAGCTCAGCCTGGACTTTGGAAGGACAAACGTCGCTAATAAGGTACATATATTTCTCCTTCTCTTTCATTTATTAGCTTGATTATATCTAAAAGGAAGTCAGTGACCATGTTAAGCACTTTTTTGTCTTGGCCTTAAGAGTCTAGAGACCAAGAGGGAATCCACTTGCCGGTAGGGGGATTCACCTACAACAAGAGACAAAGAGGCAAACATAGGGATAAAGATGGCACTCCCACATTAGGGAGAACTCTTCAAAAATACCAATCAGGAGGAATTCTCAGAATATATCTCGCATAGTGACCTAGATGTGAGAAAGCTTGACGATGAATTTTTTCTACATATCCGATGGTCGTACCTACACATGGTAGCAAGTGGAAATATGATGTTCCCCTGTATAGAAATCCTGAATTGTCTCACTAACCACAAAAACACATGGAAGTGTTTAATCAATGATGAAAATGGTGGGTGTGCCAGGATCTTCCTTCCAGTGGCGGTCCAAAAATATTACAAACTTCGAGACCCCAAGGAGCAGTTGAATATAGATTTCATTGTGAATTTTTATGAGTGTCAGGACACCAGTCGAGTGATGGCCTCATGGTGGAGAGAATATAAGAAATACACAAACTGGAGCACCGACTGGTACCATACGACCAACTTAAGGGAGTCACACATCTACTTGATGGCTCTCATTTGTCGATTATATAGGGAAAAGGACTGCTCCAGATTCTCAGAGGCATGGATGCCTCTATATTACACAGTGGCCATTTCTAGGAGAGACTTCAATTGGGGAGCCATCATTTCTAAGCAACTGAGCATCTACATACAACAGGCTCAGACATCAAAGGAAGGAGAGACACTAGCCTTCTACAGGGATTCATATTTACTTGATGTCATGTGTGCTAGAAAAATTTTCACAGGCATGAACCTAAGATGGCATGTCGTAGAGATCTCGGTCCATGTATATTTTAGTATCCTATGGGAGAACAAGTAAAAGAAATCCTACTCCCTCATTTGCGATGAATTCATCGCATGTATTTATTTCATTCTTTTCAAGAAATAATGCCCGAGACTATCGGTCGCAACCAAAAAGATGATATCAAAGGTAGGCCACTGGTACTTGGACGAGTGAGACACATACATCAGAGTGTTAAGGGCCACTGGAGCACCACATATTTTACCTATGCATGTCCCTGACTGGCTTGTAGTGGGAGAGATATTCTACCAAACCATCCTGCAAGGCTACAATGCCACTCGGGTCAAGGACAAGAAAAGGGCGTTCATACCTTATGGTTTCCATGTAGAATTCTACATGGTGAAGGACACTACTCAAGCCAAACAAGAAGGTTTGAGCCGATTAGAGTTGATATTCTAGACCAACCAATTCCACAAGCATGATACAAAGGGTCTAGTCTTGAAACATGCCTTGCAAGTGCCATCCTATTGGCCATACGCCCATGACAAATTTGAAGATAAATTCTTCACAGAAAATGCCCAGGACTGGGATGAAGTGGTTGTAAGGATGGTCGAACCCAAAATGACCAGGTTCAAATCCATGATCCTAGATGAACAGATGATGACCATAGAAAAATTGGCTCAAGAGGCCCTCAGATCCAGGGAATAAATGATAGCGGAAGAAGCAACAAAGGTCCCCCTGCTAGCACCGATGAAAGAAAGAGGTTTCCCTATGACACAAGATGCATGGGAAAGGGGTTTTCTCATGATAGAACAAGTGCAACGAATAATTGATCAGCTGCAATATGACCCAGACCTCTCAGGAATGACAGGAACCCCTGTTGATAACCCATATGAATTCTAGACAGGCCCAAGCGGCCCAAAACTAATAGACATTGATGAAATCATCGTGTTAGACAACCCTGAAATCATAACATCATAGGTTGGATGACTGGGTGGTGTTTCATCTCAGTCGTAGACAGTTGGAATATCAGGGAGAGAAAGTGCACCAAACCCCCTCTATGAATTAATAATCATCTATGATGATGAAGAGATTCTGGAAGTATCCCTGGTGACCCTTGTACAAATCATAGAGGAAAAGGAGCTAGAGAAGGCATCTTCCCTAGCTTCTGATGCTCAAATTCTCCTTCCACAGAATGAACAAGAGGTTGAAAGTGTCTTAGACACTAAGCTACCCGATGCACTGGAGACCCAAGCGGATATTCCAAAGGATGAGTCAGGGTCAGGTGAACAAAAGGAAGAATCTCTATAGCATAAAATTGACATCTCAATGACCGACAATTAGGTAAGTACCAAACCCACCCTTGATGCCTCAATTTCAGTCAGTACTCAACTTCCCGATGAGAAAAAAATAAAATTCGGACCCTCCCAACACATGGAGGAAGTTCAAGAACCCATTCTTTAACAAATGTACACCATCATGAGCCTTAGAAATATGCTCACCTGGGGAGATCAGCAAATCCCCGAGCCTGTGGAAGAAGTAGCTGACATACAAGCCATCTCTTATCACTGGAAAAGGAAAGCTATTGTGCAGAGAAACACCAAGAAGAGGAGGATCACTCTAGATCACTCCATCCTCATCACCATGGAGGAAAATATTATCAACATAGGGCACGCTAAGACGTCTGAAATTATCGACGCAGGGATGAAAATCACAGATGCCACCCTGGATAGAGAAAAAAAGGATGAAGAAGAGTTGGTTGCTTCTCTGAAGGAATTATAACATTTGCGCCACTTGAAGAAATATTACCAGGACACCACACATGTCGCGATGTTCCTAAGAAGTGAATTCCAGGAGGCCTACAACAAATTTACATATGAGAGGCACCTATTCACCGTAAGGATAACTAAGCTTGAGGAAGACACCCTCGTGTCACTGGCGACGTGAAGGATATGGAGAGGTGGTAATAGAAAGTGCACTAATCCATGGAAAGGATTGACTATATCAGTGCGGTGCAAAAGGGTCGAGACGCCGAAGAGCACGACATATGGGTGCTAAGGGAAAGACACGTGAACCGCATAATGAAATTGGTCAAATATTGGGTTAAAATGGCTCAGTAACCTCATCAAGAAATATAAGAGAAATGGGCCAAGTGAAAGAAGAGATGGACCAATATCAACCGAGCAATGAGGGACATCGACCTCCCCGAATTTGGGACACCCGATGACTTTGTCAGCTTGTGCAGCGTAGTTAAATCACATGTCGAACAAGACTCATCATGGGCAAAGGAAATAGAAAAGGTGTCCGACATGGCCCTAGGACAGTTGTGGTAGTTCATGGAGCACCTGATCAAAGTTCGAGCCATGTTGAAATAGTTAATTGTCGAAATAGTCAAGTATCGGGCACGAGCAGTAGAGATAAGAGAGATTATTTTGGCCCCAATGGAACAATATAGATTCTCATATGCTAACACATGTGAGGATCTCTTTATCAAGTGGTCAGAGTACTATAAGATTCTTCCACTTAAGTGAGATCGTGTGATGACTCTTAGAAATACTAATAGAAGAAAGCACCATGTGACGAATTTTGTTTTACTTAGTTTCAATTTAATAGTTATTTTTAGTTAATAGTATGTTATGAGTAGGAGGATTGACCTATTAGAAAAGGGTCGATGGTTGTTGCAAAGACCCTCATTTTTGGTTTTGTAAAGAACTATTTCAGAGCTGCCTTTAATTGAGAAGTCTTGTTTAGGAACAGAGACAAGTTTGTGTTTTTCATCGAAAGAATGTATGATTGGATGTGGAGGAGAATTATTTCTTATTTCATCTCATAAATGGATGTTGTAACGAGTAAGAGCTACTAAATATGTTGATAAGTTATCTTATTCAATGTTTTACAGTTCTTGTCTTTAATGATGAAGATAAATCATTATGTTATTATGTGATTGATGATTAGAGTTAAGTGAATTATTTTACTTATCATCGTTTATCACATGTACGTTTTCTTCTAATAAATTGTATCTCGGTCAGTAATTGGAATACCAGCATGGTTAATGTATTAGTACTAGGCTTGCGATAGAGAATCATTGTATGCATGCTAGAGTGAAAGGGTTATCCCAATATCAGCCTCTTCTCCAATATTTAATCTTGTTCCCACTTTGTTACCTAGTTGGTTTATACCGGCTTTTATATTATATTGTTCCCACCTAAGAGAAAATACAAAAAGAGAACATCTGAAATGAAGGAGAAACCCTCACAAGAAAATGTAAAGCCAATCGATTAATTGGTCGGATCGCAAGATCTAGAGAACCATTCCACCATTAAATGTTGCAAAGTTTAATTGGGCCTCGGTGGCAGGTTTGGTTCCTGTTGTTGAGTTAAAGGGACTTAGGACCCCTCAATAGAAAATTATTATTATTATTTCTTCCTCCATTCGTTACTTCTATGTGGTCCTTATCTTGCATTGAAGGCTTTGGAATAGGTTTCTTTTGCCTTGGCTTCCTAATTGTTGTGCTACCTCCTATTTCCTTCATGCACTATGTTTCCTTCCTTGTATTAGTTGTTGGACTGTTTAATTTCTATGAAGTGCCAATTTCTACTTGTTTATTACCTTTTGATACTTTCTTGGAAGTTACTAGCACCTTCCATCCTTCAGGACAATGTTTCATGGTCCATTGCACTTCCTATGTTGTCACACAATATCTTAATTGAAACCATTCTTTCTTGGGATCTATTTTGGCTTGGATCCACATATTGTATCTGGAAGCCTTAAAATTAGTTATGCTTTGATGCTCTTCCACCACTTTTGGTGGTATCCTCCATGTTTTGGCTATCTTTTCCTGCATATCATCATAATACATGGAAAATATATTTACTTTTCCTTCCTTTGTTTTGCGTCTGAGGTGTGCCATAAGGTCATATACTTTGCTATGCAACACTTTCTTGGCCTTGGGTAAAAGTCATGGTATTTGGAATCTCTCCAACCCACTAAAGCTATCAGTATTATCAACCATGCATAATGGAACTCTGTTCCAAGATATTTTGAATACTTGTAGTCATCCAAAAATAAATTAAGTAAATATGGGGTCCAGCTGAGTAGATTCCCCTTTGCACACTGTGCAATTTTTGCTATAACTCTTGCAAGTGATTCTTCCTTACGACATTTCCTTAAAATTTTGTAAGTTGTTGGATGTATAGGTTTTACCCTGGTTCTACCTTAGTTCTCCAACAAAAACCTATTCACCATCGGCCCTTTTAGTAAACCAGAAGGCTACACTGCACACAGAGTGCACAACGCAGTCTCACCTGAGATGGCTTATGGGTGATTGCATGACCCAAGTGTCTGCAATCATGGAATGGATGGAACTCATGAGAATGTTAGGCCTATTATAATTCTTCCCCTATTTTAACATGCATTCAACCATAACATTCATCATATCTACTATTTTATCCATTCAATAACATTCATTCTACATGATTATTATAGTGTGCGTTGTAACTAAACTATAACATATGCTTTCATCTATCCATTCATTCATCATAAATCATATAAAATAATCACAAAACACATAGAGACACCATTTTTACCATGGTTCTCCCCCATCTACTACGTCCACAAATATCTTATGCTTCTTCTTATTATTCTTCATCAAAATAGTGTTACGTGCATTACATCATAGGTTTATAGTGGTGCATGAGGCTGGAAAATGTTGCACCAAGATCCACATCTTGTGACCTAACCCTCAATAATACTTCATGATTCTCCAAAACTGATACAAATCGAGCTCCACAACTCATAGCAAAAAACTAGCACTGTAACTCAAGACTCAAAAGTTCTCCTAAAGTAGTTCTTCATAATGATAATTAACTGACTCCTCTAGTTATCTCATACATCCTCTATTTAAATTACAAAAATGGGTAAAACCCCTTACATCGTGACTTAAAACCCTAATTCTCAGTGGACCCAACTTGTCCACTTTCTAACTGCCTTTTACACGACTAGTCTTTGATCCAACCATTCCTTGCTTTGACTCTATGTTGATCTTCCTTCTTTCATGGCACGGTGCTTCCTATTACCTTTGTTGCATTGCTTTTCCTTCTTTATTTGTGTGTGTTTATTCCTTGTTCCATGTTTCCTTGTTTACTACATTGAACCCCGCAATTTCTTCCTCCAACAAGCCCCCAACAATAACCTATGGTTTGTCCCGAGTCACTCAAGTAGTGTGTGCCTCCTGTACAAATTTCTCCAATTCCTGGAACTTCTTTGTGAGTGCATATACCTGTGTATTGGACTGTGAAATATTTTATGTTAGGTTCTCAAGCACTTTCACTATTATGTGCTCCTACAACACTTTAATGTTCTCTGAGTGTGCATGTTCCAGTCTTCCTTTCTATGTCTCCAATTCTGCTATCATCGTCTCTTCTTTCTCCTACAAGGGCTCCAATTGAGCCTGTCTTGTCTGTCTTTCTTCTTGAATTGTCTTCAGATCTACTTGGAGGTTTTTATTTCCTGTGTGGCCCTCGGTCTCTCTGATATGGGAATTTCTCTTATACCAATTGAAGGATCAGATCCTATCACTGAGCGGGGGGTGTGAATCAGTGACACGATAATTTTATCAATTTTTTCTTTTGTTAATGCAAAAAAAAATTTAACACAATAATTTATTGTGGAACCCAATTGGGAAAACCACAAACACTTTTCTATTAACTGGAAAATTATGTTTTATAAGTTACAATAGAAGGAATATGTTCTTTCTCTTTATATCAACACCCATTGATTAGGATGCACCCACACCCCTATTCACCAGCTCCAACTGGTAGGAGGGTTCAGCCCCCTATACTTTATTTAACTACAACTGACAAGGAATCACCTACTCCCCTACAGGCTCCAACTTGTCTTTGCACCTCCTTGCCTCCCTTTTTTCATCAATCTGGAAGTAGGATTTTTAGTCTAATAATGGTCTTCTATATCAAACAATGGATTTTATAACTGCTACTCTGTATCCTTTTGTTCTTAATATTCAATAAGACACTGGCAGACACACTTTTCTCATTCACATCTCACTCATACTTATAAGTCTTTAAAATATTCAACATAACTCTTCACAACCATCACACCTCTTCATCTAAATGACCATTGATTATTGCTAACACAGTTTATTATTCTTCTTTGATTTAATTTCCATCTTTTAATGTATGAACGATTTTAACCAATATTCAATCCATCCCTTTTTTCTTGTGTAGCTTACTGTCATTGTGTTACTGCGGGGTTTTATTTAATTTTGGAGATCATATGATAGCATATAAACCAATCATTAGTTATGGTGAGGTTTTTTATATCATATAATATCTTCTTCATGTGATCCACGTTCACCATGAACTTTGTTATTTTACCAAAATTGTGACAGTGTGAATTGTTTTGTGTTGTGCAGAATTTTAACTATTTTTGGCGAACATCCACAATTGGAAGTATGCCAAAACTCTGACATAAATAGTTCTCTTCAATATTTGAAAGTTTATTTATTTAGTAGCATGCTTGGTGATCCTCCAGACTTGGCAGTTTCATTGTCAGTTTCCACCAACAAAAAAGACCCGTAATCCCACGATCACCCATATGGATGACGTGCAATGTATATATTAAAAAACATATTTCCAATGAACGACCGAGATCCTTCATCACCAGATCGAAAATTATTCTCTCTTTGACCAAAAGGTAGGGGGCCTGACAAGTCACCCAGGGCTCCAGGCTATTGATCTTCTCGAGAATTCCAAGCACCTAGAGACCCCACCTTACCTATGCACTACGTGTCGAATAGTCATAGTA
The DNA here is from genome assembly GCA_009831015.1 of Picea engelmannii. Lineage (NCBI taxonomy): Eukaryota > Viridiplantae > Streptophyta > Pinopsida > Pinales > Pinaceae > Picea > Picea engelmannii. The sequence continues at coordinate 189,010 of ML782425.1, forward strand.
AGGGCTATGGTTATAAACAAATATAAAACTTTTTGAACTATACATGTGGGATAAATCCCACTGAATGAGTTAACCAACACCGTCGATCACTTGATCGGATGGTTGTTGAGTCTTCTTGTTTGCATTTTTTAACCCCCCTATCCTCTCTTCCCTACGAAATAATTCCTCCTTCCCATAGCATCTATGGAGGTATCCAACATCCAATGCCTCATCCTTTTCCAATTTGCAATAAGAGTATATAGGGATGGTTGTGTTCATGTACCAGAAGGTAGCTTCCATACTTTTCTGCATGCCTTATTTCATGTAATTGACTTGCATTATGGCAATATTGTTTGCAACAAAAGTGTCCTTATCCATCTTGGGCTCTTTGGTCCCAAATGTATTAACCATGATTGGTGTGCCGACAGATTGCATCTCTCTCTCTCTTGTCTTCTCTGCTTCAGTTGCATGCACTGTGTATTTTAAATTCACATCAACCATGTCTTCCTTATGCGTTTACGAGAGAGATTCCATTCCAGATAATGCAGTTGTTATCTTATGAAACAAGGACATAATGTTAAATCCAAATTTCACACTGCTTTCTGTTATCACTCCAAGAAACTCCTTAGGGTTGTAGGATAATGATGCTTGGTAACTTAAGAAATCATGAATAATGAAAGTGGGGATCAATGGGATAACTGAGAATAGCTAATGAGAAGACAACTCACAATGCAATCGAATGAAACAATGCTTTTATGAATCAATGACCAGACAGAGTAATATCAAAAGGTATGGAGAAAATTGATCTAGTTAATCAAGTACAGCAATGTGCAGGATCATACAAGCCAGCAAGAGGCCATTCAATTCAAATTTATGAGCTAAATAAGAAGATGATAGTTCTTAATAGCTGAACTAAATTGAATCAAATTACAGAGCAATGGAATAGATGAAGAAATCTGTCATTAACAACAAAAGAAGACTGTCTTTCTGTATTGAAAAATAAGTGCCTTAGTACAATAGCAAAAGAGTATCCAAAATTGAACCCCTTGACTCTTAGAAAAGCTAGGCATTTATAGCCTTTTACAATCAGTTTTCAGATCCTAAAACAATGGATCTAGTATTCTAAAAATAGAAATTCAAAACTGATTCACAAAAGATAAGGAGAGATCCTCAAGATGAGGTCAACCTCTATCTTTTGGTCTTCAAACATTGGTTGAAAGTTGATGAAGTGTAGCTTAAACTTCCAAGGCTCTTTGATCTGTTCCTTTGAAAGTGGAATTCGAATTTGATGATGTGTGCCAAAAATTCCTATCATTTTTCTCTTGAAAATCACCAAATCTAGTCAAAAAATTCCCTTTCGACTTTCATCTCCAAGAATGGCCTTCAGATTTTGATTTGATAATTCATAACCAGCTTATTGAAGAAGATTACCAACCATTCAAACCCAAAAAATTCTGATCAGGGCGAAAATTTGGCTATTCTGGCTGTGACAGGTTTTCACCAGCTAACTTACCCGAAAATCTGCTCCTTAGTTGGTGAAAGGCGGAGCTTTCATCAGCTAACTAGTTATAATTCTGCCTTCTGCACTGGTGAAAGCGCAGATTTTTTCAATATCAAATTTCTCAGTCATGGAGAGTTCGTTTTGCATGCTTAAATAGTCGATCGACATCTACAAATCTTAAAATTTCCAATGGTTCTTTCAGATCTGCATTTGGAGCTCAGGAAGATATCAAAATTTTCCCTACAAGATTAGGCATCGTTCTTTCAAAAATGCCAGTGCATTTTTTATCACTAACATCTGGCTCCAACTGGGATGGATACCTCCCTGTGAGATCTCCAAGAACCTAGAAGACCTTGTGCCTTTAGTATTGGGCCATGGAGTCATTCAGCCTTTTCGGTGGTTAATGAGCACACACAGGCTCGCCTAAACCACCAAAAATAGAAACTTACCCAAAAATCGAAACTGGATGAATCTCGATTACCTACAAGAGAACAAAGACCTCAGGGATTTGCTAGACGAAGCTCCTCCCTCTATTTACAACGCTACCAATTCTCAGTATGAGTTCAATAGGCACATCCACCATGACTTTCTTCCATGATTAGGAGGGACATGAGGATTTTCACCAATTGCATATTTCAGCCTTACAGAAACATAATGAGGAAACCAAGCAATGGAGGGTGTTGCCAGTTGCAACCATGTCTCTGTAAACCTTTTTCGTATCGTGTATCAATACAGTAGCAACTTTAGATACAAAGCATTTCTATATCCTATGATATGTGCAGGTAGCCTTCCAAGGCTCGCCAATGTGCTTCGCTGGCCAATCTCAGGTTTCACCAGTTATTTCGCCTTAAGATTTGCTAATTAGCTGGTGAAAGATCTGCCTTTCATCAACTAACTGGTTATAATTCTGCCTTCCGCGTTGGTGAAAGTTATGTTTTATCTTTAAGAAGAAAATAATGTAGAGAAGCAATGATCCTACATAGAGTGTTAGATTCTTTAGCAGCTGCTCGATAAAGTGTTGTTGACACTTGATGTTTGAACCTCAGGTGACCCGCAATGCTTGATTCAAGAATTGATATGCTAAGCAAGTGAGGAAAAACAAGTTTGAGATATCGAAATAATTTAAGCAATGACACCACAGCTGCAGAGCATACAAAAGGAAATCCAAATGTACAACTGTTGTTATCTATGGCATCGAATGGTTCTCAGAAATCGTCTGTCTCTCTGAACATCTGTCATCCAAAGCAGTTGATAGTGCAGCAAGAGTATGATTAGAAGCTGATTGGTTTGACAGATTTTGTTGTTTGTGGAATGGTTCAATGTCAGCAAACATTGACCTGAGCTTCTCCTCATCCAATCTGTCAAAGTCTTGGGATCCTTTGGATGGTATGGATGCTGCACTTCTGCAATCGAATTAATTTTCCTCTGCTGAAAGAGGTTCACTAGATTTTTCAAGGAGTGACTGGCATAGAAGTGGATCTTCTGAACAGCTAGCCATTTCGGAGGGGACAATATTTATGTTGGCTTTATCAATATGAAAATTGTCATCCAATTTGATTTCTGCATCATGAAAAGTTTCTTCCTTAATAACTTTTCTCACTTGCTCCCCAGGTTCTAAATGAAGATCTAGACCCACCTCAACAGGAACATGGTTTATGTCATTTCCAGATTCAGAGTACAGACCTAGCATACTTGATATGGCTACAAACCCAGCAGAAAAATTACTTTTCACATGTTCATCTCTATGATAATCTAGACCCTTGAACTTCTGGAAAAATAGGTGCAACATCTTTAGCCTCTTCCACAGTTGGCATTAAGATCTTGAATAAATTTATTCTTTGTAAATAAAGCAGACTCAAGCTCACCCACCATGGTTTCAAACCATGATCTTTCTTCAATTCGTTTCTGCAACTGTTCAACAAATTTATCTAATTCATCAGACATGATATCAAAAGATAAGACATATTTTGCACTTTGTCCATCTCCTTCAGTGTCTTTGGTCTCAACATGTAGACTATGAAGCATCTCTTCATTTTCTGCATCCATCTTATCTTGTAGTCCAATCAAATTTCTAAGTCTATTGTGAGTCTTATTAAGTACTCTAACAGTTGATTCTCTTTCTTGCTGGATGAGTTCCAATTTCCTAGTGAGTTCTTCAAATGATCTTTGTATCTTTGTATTCTTACGACAACACAATTCAATTTTTATCTCCAGGCCCCTCAACTTGTTAATTTTTTCTATGGTAGCATTGACAAGGGTAGAAAGGCGGAGATTAACAATTGAACAATCTGATTCAGAACAGAAATCAGAAGAAACTTGTTGGATGGATTCTTCTAGACTTTCTGTAGCATGAAGCATTGCAACAACACAAGAACTTATCTCTTCCTCTAATGAATATGTCTGATCAGCAAATTCTCTCTATAATGTCTCTAACTGTTTCTCCAGTGCTGTTGAATTCTCAAAAGCATGATGATTCGGATTGTGTAGTTGACAATGTAAATCATTAAGTTGAGAAGTATCTTTCAATATATGTTCCATGAGTTGCTCATTCTTCTCTGTCAATGTAGCCAAATTCTCATCCTATGTTTTCTTTTATTGCTTAAGCACATCAATATCAACCTCTAGCTGCTTCAGAATGGTTGTCAAATATCCTTTTTATTGCTCTTCTTCGATAAGCTATTGCTTAATAATATTGGCATCCTTTTGAATCAATGTCAGAGTAGCTTTCAAGCATCCTATCTCACCATCTGCTTCCCTAAGATGTTGCAACAGTATGTTTCCATCCTGTAAATGAATTTTGAGGCAATAATTGTTCAGGCTTTAATCACAGAAGCAGAATTTAAACCATTCAATACTTGAAACACACAGATGTATGATAAGTTTTCTCTTCAAACTGGAAATTTGACCATTTGTTGCCACTTTAAACGAAACTGGAACTTCAGTTGCACACCTGTATGAAAGAATTTTGGATGTTTTCTCTGATTAATCAATACACAGACTCGGTGCATGATATAATGAACATTTAATCATATTCCCAATTAATTATGACATCAGAGCACTCATGATCATTCTTCATAAGATCTGCGTACAATCTTAAATTGGTTATGACATAATCGCCCATGAAATTCTAAGCCATATTCAACTTAATGATGACTGATAGCCCGAGCATATAGCGGATTTTTGGGCAGCAATTTCTCAACCAACTGCAAAAATGACCAAGAAATCTTCACCAATAGTCATGATTTTCGGCAGATAGCAATGATTGGCAGGCTCGATTGACATTTTGGGCTTGTTCTTCCTCTCCCATGCTTGCTAAGAGTGGAACCTGTTCAAAATAATGTGGTTCATATTCGAGAAGAATTGTAGCTAGTTTTATCTGACCCTTCCTATCTGCATGGGCAGCAATGGCTGCACAAGCAACTCCTTTACAGGCCTTTAGCTTCTCAAGCAACAACTCAAGGAGGGGTGTATCTTGAACAATTGATGCAGCAGTGATTTTGGCACAAGCCCAGTGCATAACAACAGTTTCCTGGCTCAGGCTCATGTACTCAGACATTCTTAGTGCTAGAAGGTGTTGAAATGAATTTATCAGGCGAGCAATTAGAACTGGTGCCGTGAGCACTTTATACTGTTGAATTCTTAAAAAGTATACACGGAATTTCTTGATTTGCACCTTCTTAAATGGTAAACTATGTAGGTCTTCATCCTCTAGAATATAGCGAGCTCTTGCCTCTAATTCAGTAACAAGTGCATATTTGGGTGTCGTATATTCACACCTCTCACAAAGGCTGACACGAAATGGAAATAGGGTAAAAACATGAGTATGTTCCTTGCATTTAATGCATCTTTTTTTCTTCTTGGAACAGAAGGCCTGGTGCCATGTCTGGCATGGATACAGAGGGGCTCTCTTCCCTTGTTGGGATCATTATTATAACGTTTGTGGTGCCTGAGGCCTCCTCCTGAAGGGTAATTGTTGATGAAGAGCGGGTACCATAACTGGTCTGCAGCAGCTGTTTTGTTGAGTCTGGTGTTGCAGCAAGCTAACCTTGCCAAATCAATGCCATCTAGATGAGGTAATATGCCATTGAAGAGCAAGACATCTGGGAGATCCTCAATACGAGAAACTGACATCATGTTTTCAACAATTTCTCCTTCATGCTTCTCCATTTTTTTTTTAAAAGAATAACCTACATGTCCTCTTCTGAGATGAAGATTTAATTTATACTCATGTATGTAATATTTGTCACAGCCCTCATTAGGAAAGGCAAAAGGGAAATTTGAAAGGACAGAGCCATATACTGGAGTTGGAACCTTTGGATGAGGAAGCTTCCTTTCAATTTGAGGGGGAAGCTTCACCGCATTTGCCAAATTCTTCTCATGCATCCCTACAACTTATTCAAACTGTAATAAAATGTTGAACACAAGTTCCTGCTGCAAACTACTAGACTAAAAAGGATCTCATGCTCGATGACGAGCTTATTTTTCTATCTACTCCTACATCTAAACCAATAGTACTAGCTCTTATTAAGTGAAGTCATGCTTCCAATGAAGCCATGTTAGGGGATGATTTACTAATAACCTCCTTGAGCTAGACCCAAAAAGTAAAGGAATGCCCAAAATGCAGAAATGCATTTTAAAAGGATGACAGAACCATCCTTCTTCTAAAGGAAATATTTTGACATTTATGTTGTTCATAAATTCTAAATAATCAACAATAGGGTCATTAAAAACGTCAAGGAATACCTCTTTAAGAAGTTCTTCCAACTGAAGATCGACATGTTGTTGTCGATGGCTTCCAACGATCTCCATGTCAACTATAAACTGCTCGACTTCGATCAAAGAAACATGCATGATGTACTGTTGATCTAATTCTTTTTTCTCTTCTTCACGTCTGCTGTAAATTTCCAATCTCTGCAAATCTTGAAACTGTAGGATGCCCTCATGATCCTCGGCATATCTGAAACTGTCACTTGTTGTCTTGTCAATTTGCTCTTCACTTTTTAAGTTTTCAAAAGAGGCAATATGATCTTGATAACAATCTAAGATAGTGGATGTATTTGGTGTACTGTTTAAAACATCTATACTATGGCCATCATCCTGTAGATCATCATTATCTTGGTCATGATGAGAAACATCTCCTGCTATAGCATATTTCACATAACTATCTGATTTCTTATTCAACAAATTGAAATCATGACAGCATTCAGGATAGAGAAGGTCATCCGAAAAATGGTCTTCATAAAATACATGGAAGGCAGCATGAAAATCAGCCAAAGAGCAAACACTTGCATCCAGAAGAGATTGGCACCAGTCAAGTGCAATTCCCTCTAAAGAAAATTTGAATAGCTTAATTTGAACATCTTCACGTACAATTTCAAGCCGGTCAATGAAGTCATGGAAATCCAACAAATGTTCAGCTGGTACTTCCCACTTCTCTCCATGAAATCTGGGGATACTACGTTCCCATTCATCTCTAGTAGGTACTGGATGAGGGTAACCAGAAATACTTGAGAAATTGCAGAACGCATACCTTTTTGCTAAGATATGATTCATTTATATACCAGTGGAGTTGCCAACAGATCCGTCCTTCATGGAGTCCCCACTGACTTCGTCCTTCATGGAGTTGCCAGATAGATGATTACAACCAAAATAGTGTCTGGGCTTTGTCTATCATCAAAGCTGGATCTTGTGTCGTCTCCCAAGGAAGTTGAGCTTCAATCTCCTCTCCCCGGCAACGGCGCCATTTTGTTATCACTCCAAGAAACTCCTTAGGGTTGTAGGCTAAGGATGATTGTTATCTTAAGAAATCATGAATAATGAAAGTGGGGATCAATGGGATAAATGAGAATAGCTAATGAGAAGACAACTCACAATGTAATCAAATGAAACAGTGCTTTTAGGAATCAATGACCAGACAGAGTAATATCAAAAGGTATGGAGAAAACTGATCTAGTTAATCAAGTACAGCAGTGTGTAGGATCATACAAGACAGCAAGAGGTCATTCAATTCAAATTTATGAGCTAAATAAGAAGATGACAGTTCTTAATAGCTGAACTAAATTGAATCAAATTACAGAGCAATGGAATAGATGAAGAAATATGTCATTAACAACAAAATAAGACTGTCTTTCTGTATTGAAAAATAAGTGCCTTAGTACAATAGCAAAAGAGTATCCAAAATTGAACCCCTTGACTCTTAGAAAATCTATGCATTTATAGCCTTTTCCAATCAGTTTTTAGATCCTAAAATAATGGATCTGATATTCTAAAAATAGAAATTCAAAACTGATTCACAAAAGATAGGGAGAGATCCTCAAGATGAGGTCAACCTCTATCTTTTGGTCTTCAAACATTAGTTGAAAGTTGATGAAGTGTAGCTTAGCCTTCTAAGGCTCTTTGATCTATTCCTTTGAAAGTGGAATTCGAATTTGATGACGTGTGCCAAAAATTCCTATCATTTTGCCCTTGAAAATCAACAAATCTAGTCAAAAAATTCCCTTTCGACTTTCATCTTCAAGAATGGCCTTCAAATTTTGATTTGATAATTCATAACCAGCTTATTGAAGAAGGTTTCAAACCATTCAAGCCCAAAAAATCCTGATCTGGGCGAAAATTTGGCTATTCTGGCTATGACAGGCTTTCACCAGCTAACTTACCCAAAAATCTGCTCCTTAGCTGGTGAAAGGCGGAGCTTTCATCAGCTAACTAGTTATAATTCTGCCTTCTGCGCTGGTGAAAGCGCAGATTTTTTCAAAATCAAATTTCTCATTCATGGAGAGTCTGTTTTGCATGGTTAAATAGTCGATCGACATACACAAATCTTAAACTTTCCAATGGTGCTTTCAGATCTGCATTTGAGGCTCAGGAAGCTATCAAAATTTTCCCTACAATATTAGGCATCGTTCTTTCAAAAATGTCGGTGCATTTTTTATCGCTAACACTTTCAATGAAAATCACCCCAAATTCCTGAGACTTTGCATCACCTTCCTCAATTGAGACTTGCCTTTTGTTAACCAGATCTATTTTGTTTCCAACAAGCACAATAATCACATCACTATCTCTATATGTGCATACTTCTTCAATCCATATGGGAGTGTTCAAGAAGGACTATTGGATTTCAACATCATAAAAAATGATAACAACATAAGATTCTCAAATGTAACTTGGGATAAGACTATGGAATCACTTCTGGCCTATAGTATCCCAAATCTACAAACAAAGAGTTTGATCCTCAAGGTACATTTTCTTTGACAAGAAGTTGATACCAATGGTAGCCTGATGTGTGTTGTCAAACTTTTCATAGACAGTTATTTTAAAACATACAACATCAAACCTAACAGAACATAGACAACCTCATTGTATGTTTACATGTAACAGAGCATATGTATAGGGTTTTTCAACATTCCTCACTATGATCATGTAACAATACATCATCTTGCATTGTTTATCTCATCATCATCATTATAAAATTTCTTTATCAACAACTTTGACATCACAGTCATGATGTCATCATGATCTCCACTCTGTCTTTTTTTTTGTTCAAGCCTATTGCCTAATTACACTCACACTCTTCTACACAGTAATCTTGTGGATGGCGTGATTTGATAGTTTCGACATATTTTCCTTTATCCTTGAATAACATAAAATTATCTCTTCTCATTGACACTATTATTGGCAGGGCTTGTTGCACTAGGCACTAAACCATCCTCTGAACTTTGGATCTTGTCATTCTCATCATCATAGGCCATGTAGAAAAAAAATTCCTTATAACCATCAAACACACATAATGGACATTGTTATTTGTCAATGCCAACCAACAATAGTGTCTCTCATCTGTTTGACATCAATGCCAATACCATCAATCCAAGCCTGTACTGACATATTTCCAACAATATCCCCCTTTGGAACTGATGGCAATAATGTCTTCATTTCTCCCCATTTGAAATCAAGGGAAAATATTTAAATGACTCCCCCTAACTTTGATCATTGACTCCCCTTGAATTGTTGCCAATTGATGCATTATTTTCTTGAGAGATTAGATTGGAAGAGAGACTACTCCCAATATTTTCCTGAGATATTCAAATATATCTCTTCTTAAGGATTTAGTGAAAATCTCTGCAACCTGTTCTTGTGTTGGGACATATTCCAGTTTAATGTTCTTATTTTCAGCCTGATCTCTTGGATAGTGGTATTTTATTGGAATGTGTTTTGATTTGGAGTGTTGGACAGGGTTCTTGGAGAGACTTATAACACTTGTATTCTCACAATATATAGTAGTGGGTTCTTCAAATACTATTTTGATGTCATGTAAGGTTTGTTCCACTTGTGTGCAACATTTTGTTGTTGCAATATACTCAGCTTCAATGGTAGACAGAGAAATTGAGGATTGTTTCTTGCTTATCCAAGCTACCAATGATTCTCCCAAGAAGAATGCTCCTCCACTTGTACTTTTTTTGTCATCTACACAACCTGCTCAGTCTACATCTGAATAGGCCTTTAAAGAGAATGAATCCTTTCTAGGGTACCACAAACCAAGATATATGGTTCCTTTTAAATACCTAAAGATTATTTTCACAGCTTAAACATGGCTCTCTTTTGGTGCAGCTTGGAATATAGCCACCATCCCAACAACGTGCTTAACATCAGGTCTGGAAGCTGTTACATAGAGTAAACTCCCAATCATTTATCTGTAGTGTTTTGGATCTACAGCCTTGGACTCATATTCCTTTCTTAGCTTGCATCCTACTGTCATAGGTGTACAAACAGGTTTGTAATCCTCTAACTGGAATTTCTTAAGAATATCTTTAACATACTTGGACTGATGGATAAAGAATCCCTTTTTGGACTGTACTATTTGTAATCCAAGAAAGAAATTCAGTTCACCAAGAAAGGACATTTCAAATTCTTGTTGCATCCTCCTAGAAAATTCCTTACTCATTTTTTCATCACCACTCCCAAATATAATATCATCAACATATACTTCCACAATAATCATGCTATCACCAATAGTTTTACAATAAAGATTTTTGTCTAATGATCCTCTTTTGAGGCCTTGTACTTGTAAATAAGAATATAGCCTTGCATGCCATGCTCTGGGTGCTTGTTTTATCCCATAGAGTGCCTTTTTTAGTTTACAGACATAGTATTATTTGTTAGTTAATTGAAATCCATCTAGTTTCTCAATATAGGCTTCCTCTTCTAGTTTTCCATTGAGAAATGATGACTTGACATCCATCTGGTATACTTCAAATTTTTTGTAGCTGGAAAAGGCTATGAACATCCTAATAGCCCCTAATTTGACCACAGGTGCAAAGGTTTCTTCAAAGTCTACCCCTTCAACCTAAGCATACCCTTTACATACTAATCTGGATTTGTTCCTGATTACTTTCCCATTCTCGTTCACTTTGTTTTTATACACACATTTAGTTCCAATGACATTCTTATTTTTTGGTCTTGGAACCAGTTACAAAGTTTGATTTTTTTCAATTTGGTCCAATTCTTCATTCATAGCATTGACCTAATTCTCATATTTCCATGCCTCTTTGATTGAGTTGGGCTCAATATGTGACAAAAGTGCTATTTTTGTCTGATACAATAGTTGTGTTCTTATCTACACTCCATTTCTTTTATTTCCAATAATCAATTCTTCAAGATTATTCATTTGATTTATTCTTGAGGGTGTCGTTGTGTCTCTTCTTGGGGATTCTTATCTTATCTCTTCTTCAAGAATATCTTCCTCATCTTCACAGGTATCCATATCATCCTCTTGTATATATTCCTTTTATTCTTTATTCTCTTCTACTTCTTTTGTTTGTGTACCAATTGACTCATCATCATCTTCATATTCATTGTCAAGTATGGTCTCTTGATGTTTCATCCTTATTTTTTTCAAATTATCCACCTTAACATCTGCACTCTCAACAATCTTATGTAATCTAATATTGTAGCATTTGTATGCTTTCTTGGTAGAAGCATATCCAAGAAAGATACCTTCATCAGATCTAGCATCAAATTTTCTAATATTCTCATCAATTCTTTCAATGTAACACTTACTTCCAAAGACCTTGAAGTAGTTTATTGAAGGAGCTCTCCCAAACCATAGTTCATAAGGAGTCTTATTACTATTAATCCTGAGGTGACCTCTATTTAATATGTATATTGATGTTCTTACAACTTCCCTCCAATATCCATCAGATAATCTTGCTTCATTAAGCATAGTCCTTGCAGCCTCCTAGACTGTTCTATTCCTTCTCTCAGCAATCCCATTTTGCTGAGGTGTTATGGTAGCAGAGAATTGTCTTTTTATTCCATGAGCTTCATAGAAGAGGTCAAAATCTTTTGAGGTGAACTCACCACAATTTTCTGATCTAAGACATTTGATTTTTTTCTCTATTTCATTTTCAACAAGGGTCTTAAAAGCTTTGAATTTGTTAAGTGCTTCTAATTTTTCCTTGAGAAAACATACCCAAGCCATTTTAGTAAAATCATCAATGAACAACATAAAGTAGGACTCTCCTTGCAAACTCTTGTTCCTTGTAGGTCCACATAGGTCGATGTGAACAAGCTCTAAAGGTTTTGAGGTTGAGTATTATTTTGTTTTGAACCTTAATTTGGTTTGCTTCCCTAGTTGACAATGTCTACACATAGGATTTGAGGGCTTTGTGATTTTTGGCAGGTTTCTTACAGCCCCAATATTGTTGAATTTCACTAAATTGTCAAAGTAATGTACCCCAACCTTCTATTTCATAGCCAACTTTCATCTACTAAATTTATATGACACTCCTCATTCAATTTTGTATTGAGTATATATACATTCTCAGTAGTTCTAGGAGAAGTACCAACCAATTTTCCTGAGTCCTCTCTCCTAATCTCACATTTTTGGGAATCAAAGATGAAAATGTGCCCCTGATCACAGGTTTCACTGACACTTAATAGGATAGGTTTTAGTTTTTCAACAAGCAACACATCCTTGGCTTTGTATTTTCCCAAACTCATGGTGCCTTTCCCAAGTATGTTACCTGAAGCATTGTCACCAAATGTAACTTTACCCTTTTGTTTCTTTAAGTTCAAAAATGTGTCCTTGTTTCTTGTCATATGTTTTGAGAAACCATTGTCAACATACCAGAGATCTTATTTATCTTGGGCTTTCAAGGCAATAATACATTCATCTTTTGATGTTTTTTCTTTCCAAATCTTCTTTTGCTCTCTAATGAACTTTGGTTTTTCTGAGACTTCCATTAATCTGCAATTACTTGCTTTATGTCCATAATTATGACATCTAAAGCATTATAAGTTCCCTTCTTGTAGAGGTGTGCAAAGGAGTTATAATTTATGTTTTTAACTTGATCTATTGTTTGGTTATCTTTAAGGTTATAGTCCTTAACCTTCAAGTTTTTCCTTCCATGTGCTCTACAATTCATAGATTTGTGTCTGAAATTAGAGCATGCAAATAAATAACCAAACAAAATGTGAGGATACCTGTTTTAATAAACCTTCTTTGGTGTTGTATTATATTTCTTCTTGATGGGTGGAAGTAATCCTCTGGAGTTCTAATCATTGTTAGTCTTTTATTCATCTTTCTTCTTGAATGTACTGAGGAGAGAAGTTGTATAAGATTTTGAGTTAACTTGGTTTTATTCTTGAGAATAACTTACTCCATTTTTGTTACTTGAATCCCTTTGTGTGGTAATAATATTATATAAGATTTTAGAGCTATTTTCATATCTTGTTTGAATAATTTTTGCATCAAGCTCTTTTCTTAGGTGAACTAATTATGTCTCCATTCTTTCACAAGTTATTTGTTTCCCTTTAATAGACTTTTCCATACTTTCTTCCATCCTATTTGCTTCTAGGATTTGGTTTTTCAGGTTGCTCATGAGTTGCTCCATCTCCTTTTCTTTCTGTTCATGTTTTTATTTTTGTTCAACTACAAAACTTTTCAGCTATCTATATCTATTTTTGTATCTTCTTAATTCCTCCAAATCACTGAGAAGTTCTTCTTCCATATTAACCTCTACTTCATCTTCTGACTCTTCCTCATGCTCAATTTATTCTATCTGATTAGAATCTTCAATACCTAGAAAAAGGACTTCATCATCATCATTGTCACTAAACTCTAATGAATTGTTGTTTTCTTCTTTGGAGTAAAAAATTTTTTTCCCTTTGTAATATTTTTTCTTATAGTTGGGTTTTCCCTTCTTCTTGTATTGTTTATTTGTATATTCTTCATCTTCAGGTTCCTCCTTGGGATAGGGGCACTTGGTTTCAAAGTGGCCAACCTTTCCACAATTGAAACATTTGAAAGGCAGCTTGCCTTTGTACCTCCCTGATCCTTTCTGAAGTTTTTTAATAAAATTGGCTTCTTCTACATCAAATTCTTCATGATGGATGGGTTGAGGTTTTTGCTTATGATTTTTTGTTTTCTTGAGCACCTTGAAGATTGTCTCTCCTTTTGAGAGGTTGTCATGACCTAATCTTAACTCATAGGTTGTGAGGATTCCATACAATTCATCCATGGTGAGTTGATCTAGATTCTCTCGATCTTTAAGAGTGGACACTTTAGGATTATACAACATAGGTAGTGTTCTTAGTATATTTTCAACTAACTCATTGTCTGACAATTCTACTCTCAAACCTCTAATTGCATTAACAATATTATCAACTCTTTCAAAGTACTCTGAGATATTTTATTCATCCTTCATTTTTAGACCTTCATAATATTGTACTTTGAGAGTCTGAAGTTTGGCCCTCTTTACCTTGCAATATCCTACATATATTATTTCAAATTTATCCCAGATCTTTTTTCATTTTTACAGTTTAGTACTTTAGCAAGGATATTCTTACTCAGTTCGTCTTGTAGTTTGTTTAAAGCCTTTTCATGTTCCCAAAATTTCTTCTTTTCTTCTGCTTCTATGGGAGTGACTTTTGGAACATCATATCCTTTTTCAACTAATGTCCATACTTCCAATCCAATGGACATCAGATATCTCTTCATTCTAACACTCCATAAAACATAGTCGTCACCATCAAATAGGGGGACTTTTAATGACATCTTCAACTATTGATCCATTATGATGTATATTTCTCTTCAAGTGATTTAAACATTTAATGAAGAGACTTTCTCTAATACCAATTGAAGGATCAGATCCTATCACTGAGAGGGGGGGGTGAATTAGTGACACAATAATTTTATCAATTTTTTATTTTGTTAATGCAAAAAAAAAATTAACACAATAATATATCGTGGAACCTAATTGGGAAAACCACAAACACTTTTATATTAACTACAAAAAAAAAAAATTATAAGTTACAATAGAAGGAATATGTTCTTCCTATTTAAATCAGCACTCACTGATCAGGATGCACCCACACCCCTGTTCACCGGCTGCAACTGGTAGGAAGGTTCCACCCCATATTTAGTCAGCTACAACTGACAAGGAAGAGCCTACTCCCCTGCAGGATCCAACATGTCCTTGCACCTCCTTGCCTCTCTTTGTTCATCAATATGGAAGTAGGATTTGTATTCCAATAATGGTCTTCTATATCAAACACTGGATTGCATAATTGTTTCTATGTCTCCTTTTGTTCTTGATCTTCAATAAGACATTAGCAGATACACTTTTCTCATTCGCATCTCAGTCATACTTATAAGTATTTAAAATATTCAACATAACTATTCACAACCATCACACCTCTTCATCTAAATGACCATTGATTATTGCTAACACAGTTTATTGTTCTTCTTTGATTTAATTTTCATCTTTTAATGTATGGATGATTTTAACCAATATTCAATCCATCCCTTTTTTCTTGTGCAACTTATTGTCATTGTGTTACTGCGGGGTTTTATTTAATTTTGGAGATCATATGATAGCATGTAAACCACTCAGCAGTTATGGTGAGGTTTTCTATAGCCTTTGTTATCTTCTTCATGTGATCCACGTTCTCCATGAACTTTGTTATTTTACCAAAATCATGACAATTTGAATTGTTTGGTGTTGTGCAGGGTTTTAACTATTTTTAGCGAACATCCACAATTGGAAGTATGCCAAAACTCTGACAGAAATAGCGCTCTTCAATATTCAAAAGTTTATTTATTTGGTAGCGTTCTTGGTGATCCTCCAGACTTGGTGAGCCTCTAGACTTGGCGGTTTCATTATCAGTTTCCACCAACCAAAATGACCCTTAAGCCCATCGTCACCATATGAACGACGTGCAATGCATATATAAAAAAATATATTTCCAATGAACGACCGAGATCCTTCGTCATCAGATCGACAGTTATTGTCGCTTTGACCAAAAGGTAGAGGGGCCTAACAGGTCATCCCAGGCTCCAGGCTGGTGATCTTCTCAAGAATTCCAAGCACCCAAATCCCCGGCCTTACCTCTACACTATGCGTCGAATAGTCATATTGAGGGATATGGTTATAAACCAATATAAAAAATTTCCCACTATACATGTGGGATAAATCCCACTGACTGAGTTAATCAACACCATCGATCACTTGATCGGATGGTTGGTGAGTCTTCTTGTCTTCATTTTTTAACCCCCTTGGCCTCTCTTCCCTGCAAGAGAATCCCTCCTTCCCATAGAATCTATGGTGGTATCCAACATCCAATGCATCATCCTTTTCCAATTTGTAGTAACAGTATATGGGGATGGTTGTGTTCCTATACCAGAAGGTAGCTTCCATACTTGTTCGCATGCCTTCTTTCATGTAATTGAATTTCATTTTGGAAAGCCTGTTTGCAATAGAAGTGTCCTTCTCCATCTTGGGCTCTTTGGTTCCAAATGTATTAACCATGATTGGTGTGCCGATAGATTGCATCTCTCTATGTTGGCTTCTATGCTTCAGTTGTAGGCACTATGGATTTTAAATTCACATCAACCATGTCTTCCTTATGGGTTGATGAGAGAGATTCCATTCTAGGTAATTCATCTACTATCTTACGAAACAATGCCTTAATGTTAAATCCATATTTCGCATTGGTTTCAATGAAAATCACCCCAAATTCCCAAGACTTTGCATCACCTTCCACAATTGAGACTTCCCTTTTGTCAACCAGATCTGTTTTGTTTCCAGCAAGCACAATAATCACATCACTACCTCTTTATGTGTGTACTTCTTCAATCCATATAGAAGTGTTCAAGAAGGACTGTCGAATTCCAACATCATAAACAATGATAGCAATAGAAGAGTCTCGAATGTAACCTGGGATAAGACTATGGAATCTCTTCTGACCTGTAGTATCCCAAAGTTGCAAACAAACAGTTCGATCCTCAAGGTACATTGTTTTTGACAAGAAGTCGATACCAATTATAGCCTAATATGTGTTGTCAAACTTGTCATAGACTGTTATTTTAAAACATACAATATCAAACCTAACAGAACATAGACAACCTAATTGTATGTTCACATGTAATAGAGCATATGTATAGGGTTTGTCAACATTCCTCACTATGATCATGTAACAATGCATCATCTTCCATTGTTTATCTCATCATCATCATTATAAAATTGCTTTATCGTCAACTCTGTCATCACAATCATGTTGCCATCATGATCTCTACTCTGTCTTCTTTTATGTTCAATTCTATTGCCTGATTACACTCACACTCTTCTACACTGTAATCTTGTGGATGGTGTGATTTGACAGTTTCAACATATTTTGCTTTGTCCATGAATAAGCTAAAAGTATCTCTTCATGTTGACACTATTATTGACAGGGATTGTTGCAACAGGCACTGAACCATCCTCTGAACTTTGGATCTTGTCATTCTCATCATCACAAGACATGTAGTAACAGAGTGCCTTATAACCATCACACACACATAATGCACATCGTTATTTGTCAATGCCAACCAACAGTAGTGTTTCTCATCTATTTGACATCAATGCCAACCAACAGTAGTGTTTCTCATCTATTTGACATCAATGCCAACCTGTATTTCCATACTGCCAACATTATGTGCTCCTACAACACTTTAATGCTCTTTGAGTGTGCATGTTTCAGTCTTCCTTTCTATGTCTCCAATTCTTCTATCATTGTATCTTATTTCTCCTACAAGGGCTCCAACTGAGCATGTCTTGTATATCTTGCTTCTTGGATTATCTTCAGTTCTACTTGCAGGTTTTTTATTTCCTGTGCATCCCTCAGTCTCTCTGATATGGGAATTTCTTTTTGTCTTTTCTTTAAATATTTAACTGCAACATTCATCTTCTCTTGCCTCTAATCCAACTTCTGGATCCCTTCATCTTTTTTCAGGCTTGTCTAGATCTATGTGGTCCTTTCGTAAAGATCTACTACTTATTTTACATCCAATGCAATACTGTCTGTTTTTTTTGTTTCTTGTTGCTCCCTCTGTGATCTAAATTTTGGATGGGTGGTTGGTTAATGATATTTTTGTGGTTGGGATTTTCAGAAGTGTTCGGAGTAGCCACAATATTGTCAATGGATTGTCGGCGTTTCAGATCCAAATTAGGATCCATATTCAGGACAGGAAGCCTGGGTTTAAATGATGAGAAGAGATTTTCTTTAAATACTAAAGGTAAAGGGAAACCTAGGGATCGGCTAGGTTTTAAGAAAAAAATATTTTTAAAATCATATTTGTTGATTAAGTTATTTAGGGTTTTTTATTTTTAGGTTAAAGCTATTCTAATATTCCATCATTTTTAATTCATTGTTTTAATTTTAATTAATCGTGTTCATAAGTTTAGGTATTTAAATTAATTAATTAAGGAAGGTTAGTGTTTGTTATAGCAAAAATATTTTATATAAGTTGTTAATTAATATTTTTAGGGTTCTTTACTATTTAAGTTAAGCTATTCTAAACTACATTAATTTTAATTTTATTGTTTTTAGTATAAGTAATTATGTTCATAAGTTTAAGTTTATTAGTTTTATTAATGAAGAATGGTTGTTTATTTAATAAGTGTTTTTTCAAGTCAGGGTGTGATTATCAAGGGTTAATTTGGTAGGGGTATTAATAAAATTGAATTAATATAAATAATTTAGTATTAAATTGTTTCTATAATAGTGTTATAATGGTTGGAAAGTTTTGATATTTACTAAAATTAGAAGAAAGTCTTGAGAATTATCAATTTTTATTCTTATTTTTATGAATCAAAGGGAACCAGTTTCCTCTTAATTCTATCCCACTATCTATGTTTAGGTTACTAGGATGTTTTCAGATTTCAATTGCTTCTCTAATACGTCATTTAAAGAGGTGATTTTCTTTGGAGAGGATTTTGGTGTCTTCTAGGCGAACATGTTTTATTGTTATAAGGCAGTGTTCTGCTAAGGAAGAGGTGTGAATGTGTTCATTCTTAATGTCAGCTCCATGCTCTTTTATCCTAATCTAGAACGAGGGACCAGTTTCACTGATGTATCATTTTACGCATGAGCACTCTATTTTGTAAATTCATTTGTCATTGTGAGGGTCAAGTTTGTCTTTGATAGATCTCATATTATGTTTGATGGTTTCAAGTGGCTTGAAGGAGGTATTAATCTTTTTTTTGATGAGGACTCTTGCAATCTTATCGGTTACTCCTTGGTGTCATATTCCCAACCAATTCTACTATATCTTTTTTATACCCTTCCATCATCTGTGATATCCTCTTTATTTTTTCTTCTGCATTGAGTTCTCCTGCTAGTGCTCTATCTGGTATTGTTTGTAATACTTCTTCAAGTATTTTCTCCAATTTATATGCGCGTCATTTTTCCTCCTCATGTTCTATATGAACTTCTTTGAGGACTATCTCCAACACCTCCTTCTCTTCCTTGGTTTCCTCCAAGTGTGTCGCATTATCCTATATCTGGATTGTACCTCCTACGCAGGTTGTGTCGTCATTAACTCAACCTGCACCCTATGTGTATTTGATGCCCTTTCCTTCATTATATCCAAGGTTCTGTAGTCCTTGTCTTCGTGTCCAACTGGCTTGCAAAAATTACAAAATGTATTTTTTGGTAGTGTCTAATACTTTTGCATCATGGGAAAATGATAAGGATCATTCTTATGTGTTATGCATATCTCAGACCATGGTCCACCTGAAGATAAAGGATTTTCCATACCTACTCCTATATACTACACAAATAATGGACACTCATTCTTATGATGACCTTGTGTCTTGCATAATGTACACCAAAAATATTCTCTTTTCTCTTTACCTTCATTATGATTTAACTGAAATGTCAATTTCTTCAAATCTTGTCTCAACTCTTCTAGAGTTGGATCTGTCTACTTATATTGATTTTCCTCTAACTATAAGGATGCTTGCAGGTCCTCAACCTATCTTTTGATTTTTTTTTTGTCTTAAAGGATACTTCATAAATGGAAATAAAGAGTTAACAAATAAATGTCTATGTTTCATCTTAGTAATAGGGTACTTCAACTTACCTTTTAGTCTTTTGAACTTTTGGTCCACCTCCCTGACTGATTCTCTTGGCTTCTGCTTAATCTCTATCATTTCATTCATGAACTGATCCTATGAAATTGGTTTATGAAATTCATTTATTAATTGTCTTTTCACCTCTGCTACATTTGTAGGCACTCCTATTGGATTATTTGTTGTGAGACCCATGTATCATTCTAATGCACGGTCTCTGAATTTGATTACCAACTGGGCAACCTTTGTATCGTGATCTGTAATCTTGTTAGCTGCCCATATTTTCTCATAGATAAACAAATGCTTCTTTGGTTCATCTGAACCATCTCCTCAGAGCTCTGGTAACCTAATAGTTGGATCTTGTCCTCCCATTGTAAATTTTGATGTACTACTACCTCTGCACGGTGTAGATACCTGACTGCTACTTGTTGAACTTATACTTTTGCATGAGTTTCCATAGAGCCACGTAATATAAAAATCCTTCTAGCACTAATCACTTGTTGGTTAACCAAATTTTACTCTTCATATTTATTATTCGCACATGGGGTTGTGGGTTCCACACTAATTAGGATCTAGAATGGAGAGCCTTCTTCTACGTCGAACCCCTGACCTTTGGTTTTCCTCTCATATGTGGCATGAAAGATTTCCTCAATCTTCCCTATTGTGTGGAGGTCATCTACCTCTTCCTCATCACTATCCAAGCCCTCTCACTCAACTACTACCCTCTTCTTACTATTGATCTTATACTAGTAGGGTCGTTCATTGTGCGTCACTCCTTCTTTCCTTACTATTTCCCTTGTTTGTTTGTCATCCATAATTATAGGGTCCATTTGTTCCTTCTTCTGGCCTCCATCTAGAGAATTCTCCATATCTAAAATATTCCTTAGTGCTTCCCCCAACTCCTCAAAAATTTGGTAAACTAATAGTTGGATCTTGTCCTTCCATTGTGAATTTTGATGTACTACTACCTCTGCGTCATGTAGATACATGACTGCTACTTGTTGAACTTATACTTCTGCTTGATTTTCCACTGGACCCACATCCCGTAAAAATCCTTCTACCACTAATCATTCATTGGTTAACCATTTTTTATTCTTCATATTTCTTAGTCACACATGGGGTTGTGGGTTCCACACTAATTCGGATATGGAATGGAAAGCCTTCTTCTACGTTGGACCCCTAACCTCTGGTTTTCCTCTCATATGTGGAGCACAAGATTTCTTGAATATTCCCTGTTGCGCGTGTGAGCACTTGGTAAATTGTTGGGATGAAGAAAATGATCTACCAAGGTAACCTACAAACCAACTTTAATATTGGAAACTATAGTTCCCAATATAGAGAGGGCTCTCTCTAAGACCTAGTCTCTGACAAATAATAGCTTTGGACTAACGGCTATATTTAGATGCTTGAGAAAGTTTTTTCTAATTTCGTTGGCAAGGAAGTATAGTACCCTTTGGGATATGGAATCAACCCCCTAAAAACAAGAGAAATCAATAATTGGTAGGGGAATATTTGAGAGGACAAAGGTTAAATAGGTAATGGTCTTCCAGTTTCAATATTGTTGTGTATGGAAAAAGAAAGGAGAAACATAAAGAAAATCAGAGCACCATTAGAGATGAATTCTGACCTAACTTAGAAGAAAGAACATAGTTTAAATGGTTGAGTCTAAAGCACCATGAGATGAATTTTAAACCCTTTAAATATTTACAATTTAAATGAATGAAACAAATATGAATTTGCAAGAACAAGGAGCACATATGAAGATAGGATCACAATACATCAAACCACCACCATTAGAATCTTTTTATCGAAATATCCAAGACCTTTGCATTTATATTTCCATTGGATTCAGAAAGTTACATTCAAGAGTGCCATGTCTACACTACTTTTCCAACCTGGCTTACATCAAAAATATCCAGTAAATAGAAAACTAACGCCCTCTGGGCTGCTATGTTCGAACTACTTCCCCCTAGAATAATGGATTCGATTACTCTCCCCCTAGACAACATTTTCAACAAAATTTACTAAAAATAGAAACCCGACTGTGCCCAATCATAACATAAATGACATATTTCTTTCAATCATTTGGTCATGAGTAATATTTGACCATATGGTAGTGATAGATCAACGTTTTCTTCCAAGGGGTGTCCGAGTAATCATGCATACTGCTGGAAACTCTGACACCTTTGTATATCGGACTCTAGTTTTTGTTTCACGATCATTGGCTATAGCATGTGTGTGGCAAGTTTGTGTAGCAGATGTCCATTTTTTGCCTCTCATGCAACTCTAGGTGGAAGCAAAAGTTGGGGAGCATGCATCTCCTTCAAAACTTGCATGTGTTTCATTAATAACTTCCCTTCTCATTAGGTAAGCTTACAGTGTTTGCGCAACAAATATTCA
Organism: Picea engelmannii; assembly: GCA_009831015.1. Taxonomy (NCBI): domain Eukaryota; kingdom Viridiplantae; phylum Streptophyta; class Pinopsida; order Pinales; family Pinaceae; genus Picea; species Picea engelmannii. The sequence continues at coordinate 211,276 of ML782425.1, forward strand.
TTATTCAAGTGTTGCATCTGACTTCTTATTAATGTAATAAAGTAGGGTATGTATGGAGAAAGATTCCATGCTATGACCCAAAAAGACAAAAATGGGGCTCCCTTACTCATGCCTCTGCAACTCTATTTAGGGGATTTAGCTCGTCATTACTCATTTTTTGTCATTGCTTCTCATTTGATTGCAGGACCTTCTGAAGAGCTTGGAGATCAACATCAGCCTAGATCGAGAAAGGAAAAACGTCGTTAAGGGTATTTATACTCCTTTATTCTGATTCATTGAATAGTTTAGCTTCATTGGAAGGAATGTCAATGTCCAACATTAGCACCTTTCTATCTTGGTTATAGGGGTCTAGGATCTAAGAGGGAATTCACCTATCCGCAAGGGGATTTTCCTGTAACAGAAATTGGAGACTGCACTAGGGATTGAAATTGATTTGTATTTAATTGGTTTATCCCTTCCCTTTTCCCACATTTTAGATCAGTTTTACTATTTTTTTATGATCCATTACCTTTCTCCCATCTTCACTAGCAATTTCACCAATTCTTGTGCATTCTGGGTGACTTTTTCTTCATTTTTTTTACCATTTTTTAATTTTTGGGTGGATCAACGCCCCCCTATAGGACATATCAGAGTGCTATATCTTCCCTACATTGCTTTAGGGAGAATTGCAGTGCTCTGTACCCTTGAGACAAGGAGCGTTGGTCTCCTTCTTGGGGGATTTTTTCCCTTTTCTACTCAGATTTTCTCAACTTGTTTTGTGGAAGTATTTACCCAGACTCTGTATGTTGGTTTGTGAAGGTATTTAGGTTTATATTTGGTGTTTATCACTCCCTGTTGTCTTTATTGGTGCTTGAAACTTTTTCAGAAATGTGAAATTTCCCTTTCTAGCTGCTTGTTTTTCCGAGATAATTTGAGTGATTTCCATGTCCCTCTGTCTTTTCTTGGATTCTTCTCTACATCTTCTTGTACTCCTTGAATGTTTGTCAGTTTTTGAATCCTTGATTGAGTTCTTGTTAGAACAATTTTCTACTTTTTTTCTTTCAGTTCTCATTGCTTTGAGTGCATGCTTTGTTTGAAACCTTTGTCACTTCATGTCTTTTGCATCTGCATATGACTCTTTCTTCTGATTGAAAGTTATGGAGCATTGAAGGATTTGTATTTAATTTCTTTATACATTAGAATCAAACAAAGACCATAGTTTCATTCTTTCTTTTGGGTAGTGAAACTAGCTTGCATTTGAAGTAGCGAAATTGTATGGTTTTGGCATTTTGGGACATTGCGCATGTAAGAATGAAAAACATTTTCTCCTGCTCGTAATATAGCTTTCATCGAAGTGAAATATTTGCATTCTCATTTCTTTTCATTATTTAGTGTTGGTCAAAACATCATTTAGTCCATGCCATTTTCTTCTTGATTAAACAAACAACCACTAAAATCAATGCTAAACTAAAATTTATCAGACATTTTTACATTTTCTGGTAGCAAACCTACATTAGCTTAAGGTGTAGGGATTTGGAATAGGTGTGAAAGATAAATTTCCAAAGCTGTAAACAAACATAAAATCTTGATTTAGGGAGCGGTGAAATCCATTTACTACATTTTGTCATGGGAAGCCCTTCTAACACAAGGGTCAATCACGAGGTCGCATTAGGGCCGACAAAGTTACTCGCCCTACTTTGTTGGTCTTAGTGTAGAGATTGCACGTATTATTGGGGGTCACTTGAGGGTATACCCATGTTTATGTGTGGGAGCCTCTCAAGTTGATTTTGAGATAGATACCCTTCCTTTGTGCATGGATCGGACTATTGATTATTTCCCCAGGCATCATCGTTGTAGTTGGTAACCTTAGTAGCCTATCTCTTTAGGGTATTTACAGGAGGTGACTGTGGAGGGGAAAGTCTTCATGGTACCTGGAATCGACGTTGGCAAAACTCACTCGGGCTCCTTGGAGGGTATACCCACGTTTATGTGTGGGAGCTTGCACCAGGGTGTAAATCCGTTAAGTAGGTCGTCAACATAACTTTTCCACCCGCTCTATATCAGCCCCTTCTTACATTGTTCCCGACACGTTGTATTTCATCACCAACTAGTGCATCCATTGTGAGAAGGTTTTGTTTTTTTGCTTGCTTCCTAGACTTTTAGCGTGTGTTGCTTATTTTCCCTAGTAGACTCTAGGTTGGATCTTTGTTTAATGGCGCCAGTTCCCTGTTAATCCCTAAATAGTGGCTCATTACCCCTTAATTGGGGCATATTATATTAGTAATGTTATTTTATTTATGTCAATTTTAGGCCATTAGTTGTAATTATACCTCCTAGTCTCCTATATATACCAAGGAGACATTTTCATTTTGAATCATCTTGTAATTATACATTTGTGTGGGCATAAGGAGGTTTCCCCCTTGAAGAGGCTTATTATCTAAATTTATCTCTTTTTCAAGGCGTTGATTACTTATTATTAGGTTTTTCTATGCTATATTGATATTTGGTTCTTAACATATGGTATAAGAGATCAAGGTCTTGGGGTTTCGCTGCTACATCTGAGACACCTTGGAATTTTTGCTATAACTATTTTTCTACAATGATTCATAAGGAACTTCTTGGAGGGTATTTATTATATGGATCAAGGTACATTGGGTTAAAATTTCATCTCCTGAGGCCTTATACTTTCAGAGATACAGCCTGTGCAATATAGGGTTTTGGAATCTTCCTGAATTGAGTCATTGCAGAATTTTCTCTATAAAAAAATTTTTGTAAAGTTTCAGACCCTGAAATCTGGAGGCTATTCATATAAATTAGTAAGGTATGTTTGGTAAAAATTTCATCTTCTGGGTCATCTTACATTTGTAGATACACCATGTGGAAGATAGGGTATCTGACTAGTCTCAAGAAGGTGTTCCAGGTAAAACAATCATAACTTCTTCCTAGAGTATCGAAATTGAGTGAGACTGATTTCATTGGATAGTGGACTGTCTGTACTATTTCTGGTACAAGTTTCATAATTTTATATCAATTATTTTGTTCTGGGCACACTATACAAGTGAGATCTCCTGAAAAGGACAAAAATCAGCAAGTTGTGGGGAAGCTACCATAAATTCCACTTGGCACATCCAATTTTGATCAGACCTATGGCATTGCAAAGAAGAGATATCAAAGAACTACAAAAAATACATTTTCATACCTAGAAGGGCCAAAACTTTGGAGATAAAATAAAATAAATATTGTCTAGCAGAACCATCTCGAAATCAAGGTTCAAAAGTGATACTTGGCCAACATGCCACCCAAAAAGGGAAATTCTACACCAAATAAGCCTCCAGACAATCCTACTTGGACTTTTGATGAAGGTGAAGAAATGTGTAGGGACATAAATGATTTACAAAAGAATATAGTAACAAAAGATGAACTACAAGAGATGGAAGCTAAGTTGGAGGCAAAAATGGATGGTTTCATGGAAGGATTGAAAAATTTCGTAATAGAGAGGACACCTAAAAGTGAAAATGTATCCCATGAAATTCATGATGAGGAAACAAGGAAGGTGAATCCAGAATGGAGAAATTGTAACTTTGGGTTGAAGACCAACCACGTTCCTAAGATCTATATGAGGAAGTTTGATGGCAAGGACCCAATCACATGGATACTTCAGATGGAGCAATTTTTTGATCTAGATAATGTGCCACATACACAAAAGGTATGAATTTCTTCTTTATATTTAGAACCCAATCAATTTGTATGGTATAGATGGTTGTGTTCTCACAAATCACTCATCACTTGGACAATTTTCATAGAAGAAATGATAGCACACTATGAGGATACAAGGAGCAATACCTTCTTTAGCCAATTGATAAATCTCAAGCAAAAGGGTTCAATTACAAAGCACACTGAGAACTTCCAAAGATTGAATATAAAGGTAACATATATTCCAGATGATCACTTGATTGATGTATTCATAGGAACTTTAAGAGATAACATTCAACATGAGGTTCACCTTTGGGAACCCAAATCATTGGAGAATGCATTTAGGGTGGCAAGAAATGTTGAAAGTAAAAATATGGCTATGGCTACTAGAAGGACCAATCCTAACATCTATAGAGAGAATGATGCTCCTTCTTCTAAAACACCTCAACCTACAAGGTTAACACCTCAACAATTGGAGGAAATAAAAGCAAAGGGTTTATGCTTTAATTGTGACAGCAAGTACAGTAAGGGACATAAGTGTGGCAAGAAGAAAGTATTCTACATAGATTGTGAAGAGGAAGAAGAACAAGAACATGAACAAGAACCATCTCAAGATGAAAATATAGAATCAATTTCATATGAAGAGTTGAATCCCACGATATCGTGTAATGCATTGGTTGGAATTAGCACTCCTCAAACCCTCAAGATCGAAGGATATATCAAAAAGAAAAAGGTAATAGTCCTAATTGATTCTGGTAGTACTCATAATTTAATTCACAATAAATTAGCCAAAGATCTCAATTGCTTTGTATATCCAGCACCAACGTTTCAAGTAATGATTGTAGATGGAGGAACTATCAATTGCTCAAGAAAATGAAATAAGATCAATCTTACTATGGTGGGATGTGTAATAAATAATCCAATGATTGTTATACCCATAGGTGGTGTTGATGTTGTACTAGGAATCCAATGGTTACAATCATTAGGAACAGTGGCTTTTAATTTTCAAGAAATTTTCATGAAATTTTCATTAGAAGGAAAATAAATTGAGTTAAGAGGTATCACAGGGAAACCCGGTAAGGTGATAATCTCTAATGGCATGACAAAATTATTGAAAAAGGGGCATCAAGGTGTTATTGCACAACTATGCTCACTA
>ML782425.1:239513-261226 GCA_009831015.1 Picea engelmannii
CCTGAAATCAAAATAAAAAGAATGAGTACATGCAGTAGTTATTAGAAATGGATTTTAAAAGTTACAGAGACATACAATGAAGGTGTATCGAATGAAGAGAATATTGCAGATTCCATTGCAAGTAATTGGAATAAGGATGATCGATCTGAACTTCTCTGTGAGAGACAAGCTCTGGAAATTTTACCACAACAGGCATCATCCAGTTTTCAATTTCTTCAAAGGTAATTACGAGAAATGTGTAACTGTTAAAACACATAATTTTAAAACGAATTTTCTGAGAAAAACGAGGTGAATTAATAAAAAAAAAAAAATGGGTTTTCTCGGGAACGGAGGCAATTAGGTAACTCTTGAGTAATTTTCTGGATTTCACAACCATTTGGGAAAATTCAGGGTTCTCCGGAGCTCTGTTTTGCATACTGTGTGAGGGAAAAATGATTTGTTTTGAACTGTTTGAATATGGCACCCTCAAAGAAGAAGAATTCAAGTTAATAACAAACTCTAGTCCACATGGCACGTGATCTAAGAGTCCAATTTGATTTACTAATCAACACTCTTTGTGAGGAAGGGGAGATTGAAGGCTATGGATACAACGGGTGTGGGAGATGTATTTGTCGGTGGAATTCTAGGCCAATTGTCTCTGACCTTTCTCTATTTTCAAACGCCTGGATTTGCAAACGCCTAGAACGCCTCCATTTGTAGAAAAAGAAACATGCAATGTTGGATAACTTAGCTGACCCAATGTTGAAGGGTTACCACAAACTGTAATACACTTAGTGTTTACCATAGTATTGTCAAGTTCATTTTGAGTTATATCTGGCAGCAAATTCAGGTTTGGCACTCGTTACAGGTATAGCAACAATTTTGAACCATGCCTCGGTAAGTTGGATGGTATGCATGCATTTGTTTTAAAACATGAATGCTAATCACATACTGAGCCCCCAGTAAAAACTGTAAATTTTTTAGACCCCAACCTAGTTTTAGTCTCGCTGAATTTTCAGCCAATGTTTAATGCCCAAACCCAGTTTTATATCAGCAATTAAATACACAGCAGAAAATTAATTTCAGAACTGAAACATGAGGATTTTGAACATCATTTATAAAACAGAAATATAATATCAGCAGCACATAAAACTTAGAAAATATTGACACAGATATTTTCGGTCTAACTTTGACCCTAGAAAAACCCAGAAGGGGAAAACCAGTGAGAGAGGGAGATTTTTATCATTTAGGAGCTTCAGAGAATTCTATTACACCATGTTCATCTTCATAAATTTAAATGACAAACTTATCTCGATAACTGTCCCAAGTCTTCACATAGGAAAATGAGCCAAACTCCTCAAAATTCTTTCCAGAATTTTCTGCAATCAAATACAAGTCTGCTCCTCGATTTTTGTGCCTCCAAAATGTTTTATGGTCACCTTGAAATTCATGCCAACTGCCTCAACCAAAAATAGTGCAATAAATGTTGTATGGATTCCTTGAGAAACATGTTGAAACTTCCAAAAAACAACACAACACCTTCACCTTGAAATTTCCGCCTGAATATCAGTCGTACGGAATCCATATAGTACGGACTGTACTTTTTGCCTTGGTTTCCATGCCTTTTTTCCTACTATACAGAATTCAAAAATCTGTATAGTACGACCTCTCTGCTTGGACTGTACCTTGCCTCGAATTATGTTTCTGCTCTTCTTATTGTATGGCCTGCTCAATCTGTACAGTACGGCCTGCCTTCAATGTTATTCTTGGTACCTAGACTTCTATGCTAGTTTGCAGCCTTGGAATGCATGCCCTAGCTCTGCAGAAATGGCTTCCTCTCCAAACTTGAAAATGCTCTCTCTCTTGCTCTCTCAACAATGAATCAACAACCCAACAATGGGTGTGCCCTCCAACCCTAATCGACCTCATGAGGTAGGTGAGGAGTTTTCTAATCCAATGGTTGAGATTAGATTAGATGAGTGGTTGAGATTTAATGTATCTTCATTCACCCTCACTAAAGTCATAAAGTCACATTTTAATTTGCATCTCACAAATTAAATGACTAGGGCCCACATTAGGCACTTTCTCACCCCTTAGGCACCTAGGGATGAGAAACACTTGCCTAGGTACTTTATTTAATTAAAAATTTAACACTCCTTCTTACCGAGGAAAGTGTTACTCACCACTCCAAGCTTATCCCTAAAAAATACAAACTTGCCTCTGCCCAATGCCTTGGTGAGTATGTCTGCAACCTACTCCTCTGTAGATATGTACTATAGCTCCACGGCTCCTCTCTGAACATAGTCATAGATGAAGTGATAATGAATATCGATATGCTTATACTGGTCATGAAAAAATGGATTCTCTGAGAGTTTAATGCAACTGTGATTATCACAGTAAATCACAGTAGGCCTCAACTACACACTGAACAATCCCACCAACATCTTGTGAAGCCAAAGGGCCTCACAATTGGCCTGACTAGCTGCCATATACTTAGCCTCTACAAAACTCAAAGCCACTTACTTTTGTTTCCGACTGAACCAAGACACAATTGTTGATCCCAATCCAAAAAAGCACCCTAAAGTGCTTTTCCTGTCACTGACACATCCTACCCAATCTGATTCTGTATAGCCAACTAGAAAAACTCCATCTCCTCTCTGATAGTCCAGACCATAATCTACCGTACCACAAAGATACCTGAGCACATGTTTTTCTACCACCCAGTGCAGTCTCCTCGACTCCACCATGAACTGACTGAGAGTGTTGACAGCAAAACAAATATCTGGCCTGGTATTAACCAAATACATCAATGACCCGATCAACTGACAATACAAAGTGGAATCCACCAACTATGACTCAGAAGCATGAAGCTTCTTCCATTTGGTAATCATGGACCTGCTATCCCCAATCTGAAATCTACTCAGAATGTCACACACATACTTCCCCTCAGGTCTAGGAACAACTTCCCAGACATCGTTCTTCATGATGGAATTGTACTCTTCCATCATGGAATCTCTCCATACCTGTCTACCAATGGCCTCCTCAAAAGTGGAAGGCTTAGACTCTCGAATAATTCTCACCATCACAATGTAGCTACAAAACCTCTCGGGAGGTTTACTCTCCCTCACTACCTATCTGGGATTCCCCGTTGAAACCTATGCCTCCTTCAAAGTGTTCTAAAGCCACTTGGGCTTCCTCCTCTCTGAAGTAGTGTTCGGTGGAGGGGACTCTCCCTTCTCAAACCCATCTCATGGAGACAATGATCCTAAAGTAGACTCTGAAGTACTCGATCTTGTAACCTGCGAACCAGTAGCTTGTGAACCTGAAACCTGTGGCCCTATCACTTGTGAACCTGTCGTCCCCGAAACTGGTGGCCCCAAACTCTGTGTCACTGTAGTATATTGTGGACTCACCTGAATCTTTGGTGAAGAATGCTCACCCTTATATGTCCCTATAGACTTCCTAAAGGATTCGTCCTCCTCAAATCCGAAATCCCTCCTCAAGACAGTCTTCCTCAAGGAAGGAAGGTATATACAGAAAGCCTTTGAAGTCTCACTGTACCCAAAAAATATCCCTCTCTCTGTCATGGGCTCCATCTTTTTCCTCTTCTCAGAAGGGACATATAAATATGTGATGCACCCAAAAATACGAAGGTGCCCCACCTCAGGCTTCTTCCCAGAGAAAGCCTCCTCAGGAGTCATGCTCCCCACATCCTTGTGGGGATTCCTGTTCTATAGATAAACTACAGTGTAGCATGCCTCAACCCATATAAATAGTGGCAGCCCCTGATCATGTAACATGGCTCTCGCAGCCCCAACAATGGCCCTGTTCTTCCTCTCTGCAACCCCATTCTATTGTGGGTTGTAAGGAACAGTCAACTCCCTCCTGATGCCCTCTCCTACACAAAAGTCCACGAACTCCTTGGAGGTATAATCACCCCCATTGTCTGATCTCAGGACTCTAAATTTATTCCCTATCTGGTTCTCCACAAGAGCTTTGAACTCTTGGAACTGAATGAAGACCTGTCCTTTGGTCTTCATGAAGAAAATTCAGGACTTTCGAGAGAATTCATCAATGAATACAACATAGTATAGGGAACCAGTCAACGATGTCGAAGACATCAGGCCACATACATCTGAATGTAAAAGATCAAGTATCCCTGTTGCTCTATTGTCACTGCTCGAAAAAATAGTATTGGTGTACTTTCCCAAAGCACACCCCTTGCACAACTCATGGTGCTCTGAACTGAAATCTGGAACTCATGTCACCATCTCCCTCAGAACTCTCAAAGCCCCATGGTGAAAATGTTCCATCTTCCTATGCCATAGCTCACATAGGTCACTGTTGTTGCTGGTAGTATGAATCAATGCTCTCATTGACTGGAACAAGAACTTGTACAACCTCTCATGTCTAGTACCAATCACTTTGGACGAAGTGATGCTAGACCCTCTGGGGAAAAGAAGCACTTGCCCATCACAGAACAAGACCTCATAGCCCTTCTCCTCAATAGTAGAAATTCCTCTTCAAGCCTGGAACATATAGAACCTCTGCCAAAGTCAAGGGAGGCAAAGACTCTCTCTGAAATGATACAGTCCTGATACCAACCACCTTGACCCCCCGATCATCTCCAAGCACTACCTCAACATTTCCCATCTCTGTGAGGTCTTTCAAGTGCTCACGAAACCCTGTCATATGGCAAGAGGTACCACTGTCAATATACCAAGTATCTGTATGAGTGGTCCTCATGGATAGACACACAATCAAGGGAAATTCCTTGTCAAACATGGTGGAAAACTCTTCCACCTCTGCTGAAGCTATTGTTTGTTTCTTCTTCTTGTTCAAACACTGACCTGCATAGTGCCCAAACTTATGGCATGCAAAGCACTTGACTTTTCTCATGTCTTTCGTCCCTTTACCCTTGGGCTTGTGTCCTCCCTTTGTACCCTTTTTGAACTTCTTCTTGCTAGTGGTAGCAAGAGCCGCATTCTCCTCCTCATGACCTGTAGATGAACTACCATGTACATAGCCTCTCCAGATCTCCTCCTAAACAAATTCATCCCAAATACATTCCCAACTGAAAATCTTCTCCCTAGCAACAATGCCCTCCACAAAAACAGCCCATTGTTTGGAAACTCCATTCAATGATGTTCTCACAAGATTATTGTCAATTATGGCTTCCCCCACAGCTCCAAGCTCATCCCTCACTTGTGTCAATCTAGTAAGGTATGTTACCACATTTTCAGCCTTGTTCATTTTTATCCTCTTTAGTTTTTCCCTCAAAACCATTTTTCGGTTCTCATTTGTACTCTGGTACAATTTAGTTAAAGACTCCCACATCTCATAGGCATGTGTCTTCCCCGTCAAGTGAGGAATTAAATGATCCTTGATGGCATCAAGAATAAACCTCTTAGCCTTGATAATATTCTTAGTGTAAGTTGCAAGAAGAGTAGCATCAATAGGTACCACAACAGGATGAGTAGTGGTATTTTCCACAATGTCCCACAATTCATTTTCTTGCAAAAGCAAGATCATCCTCTCCTTCCAAGCACCAAAAGTCTTTTCCCCATCAAGTCTGTACTCAACTCTCAAACCTATAGCCATTGACCCTTTTCTACTAAGAATAATAAATTCAAGAATCTTCCATGTGAAGTGATTGTTGTCCCAACTTTTTGACTGATGAAATCTCTGCTTCTTTTCAACTCAGCTTTGATACCATGTAAATTTTTTAGACCCCAACCCAGTTTCAGTCTCGCTGAATTTTCAACCAATGTTTAATGCCCAAACCCAGTTTTATATCAGCAATTAAATACACAGTAGAAAATTAATTTCAGAACTGAAACATGAGGATTCTGAACATCGTTTATAACACAAAAATAAAATATTGGCAGCACATAAAACTCAGAAGATATTGACATAGATATTTTCGATCTAACTTTGACCCTGGAAAAACCCACAAGGGGAAAACTAGTGAGAGAGGGAGATTTTTATTATTTAGGAGCTTCAGAGAATTCTATTACAGCATGTTCATCTTTAGAAATTTAAATGACAAACTTATCTCGATAATCGTGCCAAGTCTTCACATAGGAAAATGAGCCAAACTTCTCAAAATTCTTTCTAGAATTTTCTGCAATCAAATACAGGTCTGCTCGTCGATTTATGTGCCTCCAAAATGTTGTACGGTCACCTTGAAATTTGTGCCAATTGCCTCAGCCCAAAACAGTGCAATAAATGTTGTACAACTTCCTTGGAAAGCGTGTTGAAACTTCCAGAAAACAACACAGTGCTTTCACCTCGAAATATGTGCCTGAATATCAGTTGTACAGACCATACAAAATCTGTACAGTACGGATTGTACTTTTTGCCTCAGTTTTCATGCCTTTTTCCTGCTATACGGAATTCAAAAATCCATACAGTACGGCCTCTCTGCTCGGACTATACTTTGCCTCGATTTATGTGCATTTTCTTCTTATTGTACGGCCTGCCTTCAATGTTGTCCTTGCTACCTCGATTTTTGTGCTAGTTTGCAGCCTTGGAATGCATGCCCTAGATCTACAAAAATGGCTTCCTCTCCAAACTCGAAAATGCTTTCTCTCTTGCTCTCTCAACAATGAATCAAAAACCCAACAATGGGTGTGCCCTCCAACCCTAATCGACCTCATGAGGTAGGTGTGGAGTTTTCTAATCCAATGGATGAGATTAGATTAGATGAGTGGTTGAGATTTAATGTCTCTTCATTCACCCTCACTAAAGTCATAAAGTCACCTTTTAATTTGCATCTCACAAATTAAATGACTAGGGCCCACATTAGGCACTTTCTCACCCCTTAGGCGCCTAGGGATGAGAAACACTTGCCTAGGTACTTTATTTAATTAAAAATTTAACAAAAACACCTACAACAATTGAATGAACTTGATCAATCTTCTAGTGAAAATGTGAATCAGTTGCTTGTTGGTAACAAGAATGGTCTATCTGCTAAAGAAAGTAATTAATTATATTACAACCAATATTTTTTCACAAGAATGAGGAATTTGTACAACATTTTAAAAAACTATTATTTTTAGGATGTTTGTTTTTGAGTGAATGCAAGCATTAATGTCTAGTGCAACAATGAAAGAAAAACGAGATCATGAGAATCTGATTATCTCCTAAGCCATCATGCACATCGAGAATGCCTGGATTTTTCTGGTCGATATTTTGAGATAGGATGATATGGCTTCAATACAGGTTAATCCTAATAACGAGTGAGGCTCAGGGACAACATACAAACTGCCACCCCTACCATTTTCCTGGTTCCCATTAAACAATCTGAAAAATTGGATTTTGGTTCTAATAATTTGCATGATTTCTGTATGACAATTACAGTTTGTAAGGTTTTGTATTAGTATAATTTGCCCACAATAATTGGTATTATTGTATTTTTGTTTGGGGTTGATCAAAACATAAATTATTGTTATTTTTATTTTGGTTTGTAATATAACAACAAAAATAATTAATAAAAATAACATTTATTTTGTTTTGTTTGTTTTGTAAATAAATCATATTTTATATATGTTTTTGTTTTGTTTTATTATAAAACAAAAACAATAATAACAAACAAAGAAAAATAATAACTATTTTTTTTATTTTATTATAAAACCAAAACAACAAAACACACTAAGAAAAACAATAAAAACATTATAAAAATAAAAATATAAAAACACATCAAAACTAAAATAAAAATTTGTGAATGGATGCTTTATTTATTCTTGAAAACCATGATCCAAACATGTTATGCCGATGTGTTTTTCTCAAGTCACTTCACGCAGTAATTAACGATGAAACAAGCGTAGTGGAAAAAGGTATAAAACATTTATTTTTCTTTGATTTGTCACATTTGAACTTATTTCTAAATGATATGTTTTCCGCAAATCTCACAATTTTTCTGCAGGATTTGTACTAAGCTTTTTCAGGTTCAGAGACGCTCACATTTTGTTGTTGAAGTGATTTTCAAGAATCACAAAATTCTTCAAAGAACACATGCTTTGCTAAAAGCTTGAAGGAGTTGTTACTCAATAGAATAATTTTGTTGATACACAGAAACTTGTGTGCGCATCCTGATGTTTGTTGTTACACAGAAACATTTTGCTGATACACAACAACATTTTTCCAAATTTATGTTGTGACACTAACCCATTTCTCCTTCAAAGTTGATTAATCATCCTGGTGTTGAAGACCATCTTCCATTGAATTATCCCTCATGATTTCACATGCCTATTTTCTGAGTTGCATACATCATTTCCTTTATCTTTTTCAGTTCATTTTTTCCTTTCCACTTTTCCTTCTGAATAAAACAAACTCCCTTTCCATGATTACATTACCTTTCCATACAGACTATTGCTACTAAGATCTATCTTTTAGTCCTACCAATATTTTTATAAAAACTCACGTTGACTGATGTGGGACTCCTTAAGGCCCACCTTTCAACAAGTCTTGCCCTATCGACCTCAACACCTTATCTAGGATATAGACTAGAGTTCATTTTGAGTACCTAGAGGCTTGCATTCCTTAACAATAAGTTCTCTCTCTAGAAATCATGGGAATACATCAATATCCCTTGATCGTTAGATCTTACAAGTGGCTCAACATCATCACATCTATTCACACTTCGCAATATGTACTCGGTGTTGTGCCTCTTTTGTCACCTAAATGAGCAAAACAGAGGTGCTTACAAGCTTAGTTGGGTTAGCTAAGAAAGACAGTTGTGAAGGAAAAGGGTTAGAGAAAGAAACATAAAATAACAAGATAAGAATTAAACTAAGAAATAAAAGAACAACTAAACTATTGAGCATAAGGACATAAGAACAAAAAACTAATAAGACTCATGTCACCAATGGAAAGGATCATATTAGTGAAAGAAAACACCAAGAAGAAAGAGGACTTTGGGTCCCTTATTCCTCTAAGGGAGGGCTCTTGGACCCCCACAACTAAGCTCTTCTTACAACTTTGAATGAAATGGTGAAAGAATCCCAAGCTAATCCACTCAAGAGGTGAGATGGATTTCCCAGTGTAATGGTGCTAGTATACTCTTGATGAGAAAAGAGGATTCCCAAGAGAATATCAGTAGCATAACCTTGCTAATGAATTCCTTGAAAATGAAGTGCACCCATGGCTTTGTTTTATAGCACCACTTTGAGGTATTGTGCAACCAACTTGTAGTGTGAAAAAGAGGCTATTTAGGGCATTTTTAGGTCTTTGACCAGCCACCCAGTCGGATTCAGCCAAAATTTGGGTGTCAAATCAACTTGGAAGTTGAACCAGAAGTGGGTGGGAGGCCAACCAATCTCATAAATGCGTAATTCTCAGATGTGCATGGCTTTTAGTGCCCACAGTCGCGCATGCGCATGTGTTCTTTTCCTGCGTTTCTAGATAGCGCATGTGCGCACACGCCTTGTGTAGTCATAACGCACTTTAATTTTATCATTAGTTGTATAGTTTTGGACCTTTTGGAAATGTTTTTGTGGTAATTTTGGTTCATGGGTGACCTCATATCTGTTTGACAATGTTGGATTCCTGTAACCATTTTCAAACAAAATTTCAGTGATAACTGATGCCCCCTGATGGATCAGGTTAGTAGCATACGTATAGCTGAAATTCATCAATGTTTCTTCTATTGAGAATGTCATTGTAAGAGAGAGTGATAGTGAGAGTATCAAGAGTGACCCATTGGAGGGATAAGGGAACCTATAGGACCCAACCTTCCATAAGGTGTGTAAAAATAAATTGTGTACAAACGAGGCAGGCATGCCCCATGCTCGTGTCATGTAACTCAAAAAGGAATGGTGTTGTATAGTAACTAAAATGGTGTGTTGATGTAGACAACTACAGCGCCCTCGAGGGTGGTCGTGATAAAGGTAAAAGACAATTTTGAGGAGGAACATACTCTGAACAGTAGGTAATGACACATGTAAGTAGTATCATGGATTCTGTAGGCATTGATAGCCCAACCAAGTTCAGAGGTCTTCGGCAAATATAAGAAATAACTGCAATAGTCGCAAAGTAAGACCCACCATAACATGAGAAAGTGTTGAAGTTGAATGTTACGGGGGTCAACGACAGCAGGGAGCAATTGTGGTTCTCCCTGTGTCGTTCGAGACCTCTCATTGGAAAGGTAATGAGAGTTATTATACTGTCGCCCTTCTAGAAACTATGCTGATATCGAAAAAAGGGGGATGTGACTCCAAGAAGCAAAGGGCTTCGTGAAATCTACTAGGTGAGGTTAGGAACGGAGGAGGTACATGGACGAAATCAAGGTGTATGAATATTCAAGACTACCCTTGGTTGGGGGTATATGTGAAGTACAAGTGGCTACTACCGTTCAACTAGGTCGAGTGTCAGGGGGACAACAAGACGTGGGATAAGTTGTGCCAGAGGTGGGACAAAGTGAAAAAACTCAGAGGGAAGAGGTAAGTGGCATGTGGGATACTCGGAATATATGGACGATGTCAATAGGAGTAGATGAGAAGGAGTACCCCAACCAAGGGTGACATGGGTTGTGTTTGCCAAAAAGGGAAGAAGGTCTCCAAAGGTGACGACAAAAAGATATGTAAATGCTGAAAACAAAGGCTTTTTACAATGTACCAAATGAATAAAGAATTATTTTGGATGAGTGTACAAATACAGAAACGGGTGCCCCAATGTAATATGGTTGATTCGGTGAGGGCGCAATGTGCTTGGAGAGTTGGTGGAGGTTGGGGTTCCCATGGGTGGGTTTCTGTATGAGGTAGATGGTATGGAGGGAAATTTGCGGAGGGGCAAATTGATTGTGGATGAAATGGAGGGTGAATGATAATGTGGAGGCACAGTCAAAATAAAACCTTGAATATATAACCTGGGAGTCCATTGGGAAAGCTAGCAAAATGAGGAGAAGGAGTATGTGGCTGATTCACGACATGATGTAGGACTATCGAGACTCCCATCCCTAAAGGGTTGAAAAATAGCATGAGTTTCAAAGTTCCAAAGGGTGCTATGAATGGGACAACTCATGTGGGGGAGAGTGCTATCGGGTGACAATACCCAAAATGCAATGGAGGTGTTGGTACCGCAGAGCTAGATATGGGGATCCTAAAGGAAAATTTCAGAGGGTGTGACTAGAGATGAAAATGAGATTCAAAGGGAATGATTACATGCCAGTGTTGATTATATACCTGAAGGGGTTGCTTTGATGTATGATGACCAAGTACCTGCACACATTAAAACCAAATACCCGACATGAACAATATCTGAAGAGAATCGAACATACAAGCATTTATTTGATAATTTTGAACATGAGCAAGCGTACCTGAGTGTGTCATGG
The DNA here is from genome assembly GCA_009831015.1 of Picea engelmannii. NCBI lineage: Eukaryota > Viridiplantae > Streptophyta > Pinopsida > Pinales > Pinaceae > Picea > Picea engelmannii. The sequence goes on from ML782425.1 coordinate 250,825, forward strand.
GTAGATACTCTTCCGGGGAAAAGGGAAAATGATAACCTGATGGAAATGTCTGTGTAAGAGGTTGAAGATGGTTCAAAAAATGGATCTTATGGAATCTTGTACCAAAAATGAAAGTGGGAAAAAGGGCTTAGATATGGATGGTGGGTCCATAATGCCATCCTAATTTTACTGACACTATGGATGATCAGGCAATAATTTGGTGGGATTTGGGGGTAAATCCTTGGATAAGTCATCCAAGAACCACGGAGGAATAGGGAGTGCCTCTGGGTCAGGAGAAATGATATGAAGAACCTCTAGTGATGAGGTAAGTTCAACAATTGATTTTGTAGGGGGTACATAGGTTTGAATCAAGGTCATTTGGCGTTGCCTGTATTCAATGATCATAGGACATTGATATGTAAAATGATCTAAGGATTCACATAGAGAGAAAGGGCATCTCATACGTTCATTGACTGAAGTTGTGACACAATGGAAGTCAGTGATGTTTGGTAGGGATGATATAGCTAGATTGGGTTTGTTTTGGAAGCTTTGGCATACTGCGACTAATGTCTGTCGGAAGTGAGGTAGTGCTGGGAAATTATGTGTATAATGGCCATATTCTAAACATATAGTGCAAGCAAATTTGGTTTGCATCCCTTTGCTACTTGAATTAGGGGAGGTAGCAGCAATACTTTCTACAGTGGCGAGTGGTGATGGTGTTTGATTGAGTGGAATTAGGTTACATAACTCGGGTAGAGATGGGAATTTGTTGGTTGGGTGTCCATCTTTCTCACATAGTGCGTAAGGAGGTTGGACGCATGGGGGGAGTGGAGCTGTGGGCTCCTTCTTCTTTTGCCTTCCCCCAGCTGTGGAAAGGAGGTTAGTGAGTGGGGGTGTAGAGGGTATGGTGGGAGTGAGTATGGGAATCGTCATTGGGATTCCTTCCATTTGGGGGGGAAGGGATGGTTGTGGAACCATCTCTGGTGGATGTAAATACCAAACTGGAATTGTCAACACCATATTAGGGAGAGTAAGCGTTGCGGCTACTTGGAAATCTTGTATGCCTGGTGGAGGGTAAAATAAGGGAATTTGAGTAATGTCTTGGGGAACTATCTCCCAAACTGGGATATGGCCTTAGGGAGAGGTGAAATCATGAACTGGTGGAGTCAACGAGTTCGCAGGAGGCTCATGAGGGGGGAGCTATGTGACTAGTGGGACATCAGATATGATAGAAGCCTCCCTAGGAGGAAGAGTATCCTCTATGTTAGTTCCTTTGGATGATATGATGCATACCTGATTGAAAGGATGAAGGAGCAGTGGTGCACAATGATAAGTTCCTAACAATGATGGGTCTTTGAAAATTCCAGGACCCATTTCGATGAGTGGGTATGCTTCATGACTCGTGTGGATGAGAAGGAGAATGTTATCAATGTTGGCAGAAGGGTTAGGCTCATAATGTGAGACTTGTTCAATGGTAATGATCTTCCCGTTATGGGGGAACATCATGGTTTGAAAGATGGAAGAGGAAACTGCCTTCATAGTGTACATGTAGCTACAACCGAATAGGATATTATAATCAAGTGGGGCATCGATAACTTCAATGTCAATGAGAATGGTCTTGCCCCCAAGTTCTACAGGGACATTTTGGAAGATCCCTTCAGGAGAAGATGATCGTTCGTCATAAGCTCTTAAGGTAATGGCAGATGGTATGAGTTCAGGGGAACCAATTTTCTGCCATACAGACTTGGACATGATGCATGTGGATGAACCTTCATCGATGATGCACTGATGAACTGTAATTTTCTGAATTTTTATTGGGATTTGAAAAGCGATTAGAGCAGGGAGACGAGGCTCTCCATTGTTGAGATCAAATGTGATGAGTATCCATGGGGTTGACTGCCCCAAGGTGGAAAGTACTGATTTCCGCTTAGTGGTACAAGTTTGAAGGACTTCTAAGACTTACATGGTAGCCAGGGATTATGCTAAGTCATCGACCAAACTGTAACTATGAGCTGCCCTATCCTGTGGGTTATGGACATTCTTGCGCAATGGGATGCAAGGGATGCGAAGAGGTGTTTCTGCATTAGGGCGAGGAATCACCAACGGGGGTCCCGTTGGTGCTGGGATTGTTTCTAGGGGACTGGGAGGAGACTCAGCGGGTGTACAGTATTGACGACTACGTGTTTGCAGAAGGATTTCTTCCTCACTAGTGAGGAGGATAGTACAATCTGTGGGATTGTTTGGATTGGGATACTGTCCCAATTGTGGTGGGGTAGGATGCATATCATGTTGGGTGTTTATCACACCCTGGTGTGGAATGGGGTTTTGTAGCATGGTTGGGGGTGGTTGTTGCACATATTGTTGTGGGGCTTGTTGAGGGGCAGGTGGTGCTGGAGGATGTGGTACACTTCCTAAGTCTTTCATCCATTTAAAATCAGTGATTTGGGGGAAATGATGAGTATAATGACCGAAATCACCATAAAGGGCACAAGGGAAGGTGGTTCTAATATTATTGTTATTTCTCCCTTGACGCCTGTTGTTATTTCCCCCTTTGGGGTTCTGATTCCCTTGATTCGGGTTGCCCTCGGTAGGTTGGCTCTGTTGGGGGTGATTCCTGCCTTGACCTGGGTTGCTATTATTCCTGTTTTTTCCTTTATTTTTGGCATTATTCGACTGATGGGTCAGATTTTCCATATTCAGCTGTTCAAAATTTTGATATTGTTGAAGGGGAGAGGGTTGAGCAAAATTCACCCCAGCGTGAGGGTGTGGGGGAGCCATCGGTTATGGAGGACCAGGGAATGGAAAGTATGGATTTTTTGGGAGTTGTGATATGTAAGGTACATAGGAAGGTGTGGTTCTTTCACTAGTACTTAGAGTATAAGCTGAGGTAGAGGGAGTACTAGAACTTGTTTGGATAGGTGGGTGTATAGTGGGTGTCAATGGTGGCCCACTTATAGGTGGAGGAAGAGCAGCAGGGTATGGTTGTTGATAAGGGGGTGGAGGGTAATAAGAGGTTCCCCCATATGCCGGTGGATATTGAGGTGTTCCATACATCAGTTATTGTTGGAGTTGTGGACTGTGGTGCGTGGTATTACCAATCAATCTGTCTGTTGAGTGAGACATCCTGGGTTTGTCTTGGCCGAATGGCACGGGTTTTGGAAGGTTAGGAAGTATTGTGTGCAAGTACCCGAATTGTGAATAGATGAGTTCATATTGTTGGGCCTTACTAATGGATTCTTCTTCTGATTGAGGGAAGGTGGAAGCTACATCTTTACCAAGGAGAGACACAAGTGATATGAGAAACTAGTCAAGGCACTATTGTTTGGTGGTTTCTGCTTTGCATAAACTACGTCGTCGACGCCATTCGTGAATGTGATCAGTGATATGGGTTGTTGAGGTTTGTTTGAAATTAGAGAGTAGTTCAAGACCATTGTCATGGAGGATTGGTAATTGGAAGAAGGTCAAAAATGATTTGGCCAAGGACTCGAAAGTCACATGGGACCCCGATTTTTCATCTACATACCATTTGGTTGATGGGCTAGTGAGTGTGCGTTGAAATAATCGTAGTCGGATGGAAGCATCCATAATTTTGTTGGAAGAGCACCATAAGTGGAAATTCATGGCATGGTTGGCAGGGTCATCCCTTGCCTTTCCTTCAAACTTGGGGATGTCTGAAGGTAGTTTGGTAGGCATTGCAGGCCATGTGGGGTCATGCAATATAGGATCATTTGTGAGTTTGCTTAGATCTGGTATGTTAAGAGAGGACAAATATGGCATCTGGAGTGGTAGTGAAGGATTAGTTCCAGCCATGGTGTGAGTGGTTTGTGAACCTAACCCTTGAGGGGGACTAGGTGGGTTGGTACTTCCCCTTTGAGAGGAAGTTGGCCCCCCGCTTCCATGTAAAGAAGAGTGAGTGGACTGTGGACCTTGGGAATTAGACCCAAGTAAGTTGGAACCAAGCAAAGTTGGTCCTAAGATAGTGGCACTCACAGGAGTGTGTGAAGGTGGTACTGATGAGTTGGAAAGATGAGTAACTCCCCCTAGAATAGTGTGAAAAGAGGTTATTTAGGGAATTTTTAGGTCTTTAACCAGTCACCCAGTTGGATTCAGCTGAGATTTGGGTGTCAAATCAACTTGGAAGATGAACCAGAAGTGGGTGGGAGGCCAACCAATCTCATAAATGCATTGTTCTCAGATGTGCATGGCTTTTAGTGCCCACAGTCGTGCATCGTGTGCATGTGCACTTTTCCTCCATTTCTGGATAGCGCATGTGCATGCGTGCCCTGTGTAGTCATAGCGCACTTTAATTTTATCACTGGTTGTATAGTTTTGGACCTTTTGGAAATGATTTTGTGGTAATTTTGGTCCATGGGTGACCTCATAACTGTTTGTTGATGCTAGATTCCTGTAACCACTTGCGGACAAAATTTCAGTGATAACACTCGGGTACCTTGACACTCATTGACATCACTAGTGAGTTTGTCTCACATTGGTTAACGACATTCATCAATGGTTGGTAGTCCAATGATTTATCTTCATGCTCAACATCGACACATTTATTCGCATGACTAGAATTGTACCATTGATTTGTAGCGGGTGAAGACTATACACTTTTTTATGATCCCCTCAGTAGTTGCAGAAGTTTGATTTCAGATCTATGAGAGTACCATAGTTCCATATTCTATGCCTTCCACATTTCTCATGATTCAGCAGTAGTAGTTTAGATTCCTTCACTTCCCATGATCCAGTTACAGCAGCAGCAACATTAGCAGATCCATTTTCATAATCCTGCAGTAGTGACATCCTCCATGCTCCAACACCAGCCATATTCCTATTGCATTGTTTGTCATCATTATTGGGTAAGTGGAGGTATGTTATTTTCTAATCTTTAATCATGTAATTCCTTATTTTCTAGTAATGAGTGACTTTGGAAAATTCCCTCACCATGCTCTATTTCCTTTTTCACTTTCATAACCTATGCCAAGTTGCATAAGGATATGCAACCACTTCAGTTGGTGGGGGAGAGAACCTATATTCACTACATACCATTATTCCATTTTACCATCTCATCATTCCATTTATGATTCACTAACATTTCTTTTCCAATGACACTTTGTTTCATTTCAATTGATATACATATTGGCATAATTCATAAAGATAACAAAAAGGATTTCTTATACACAATGGTGCTTTCTTATGCACATTGACGCGGTGTATACCTAGACCTTCTATTATCTTTTTGCATGAACTCAACTTTCTTTGTCTCCAACCATATTTCAATCTCTTGCTTTGTAGAGTTCCATGGCCTAAACATCCCTTTCTACCACTGCATATTCTTCATTGACCTTCTCACCAGATCCCTTCCAGGTTGTTATTCTAAGTTCCAACCAACAACAAAACCATTTGTTGGATGTATGGGCTGACCCAGGTTCTACCGTAGTTCTCCAACAAAAACCTATTCACCATCATCCCTTCTGGTAAACTAGAAGGATACACCACGCACAGAGTGCACAACGCAATCTCACCCGAGATGGCTTATGGGTGATTGCATGACCCAAGTGTCTGCAATCATGGAAGGGATGGAACTCATGGAATGATAGTCCTATTAGACTTATTCCCCTATTTTAATATGCATTCTACCATAACATTCATCATCTACCTCATTTACTGCATTGAACCCAAAAATTGCCTACTCCAACTCAAGCCATCATCTTTGTCTACAACCTCATCGCAGGTTCATTGATTCTATTAATTATGATTCTCTGGGACCCTCTCTCAGTTCCATATGTATTCTTCATTTCCTCTGCCAAGGATTTCTCCTTTGTATTTTCATCCAAGTATTGTTCTGGATTTTCTCCATCTGTTGGCAAACCTATAATTTATGCAATTAAATCTACATCTATTGATACCATTCTATCCTTCCATAGAATACCCCCATGCACTAATTCCATAAGTTGTTTCACAGAGGCATTTACATCCTTGCCTCTCCCAAAGTGGGGAATTTTCAACAGGTTCATGATACCTATGTTATAAATCCTGCAATCCACTACTTTGGTTCTAAAATTGGAACTCCTGACAATATTGTTCCTTTTCTCTCCACGTATACTTGTGGAGAAAAATTAGGGAACTTATCCCTGTATATTACATCATGAGAAGAATACCTCAATTTATCCACACATCCTAATATTCCAGGAAGGATCGTGACTCCTTTGGATATGCATGACAGTGTCAGTGTTGTTTATTTCTATTTTTGCAGTGATATTTGTATTGTCTAGTTTCCCCTTGTATTTCCTTTCACTTTCAATAGCCCTACTTCTTGGTGCACATCCTAATCTCCCTGTGCATCGGATTTTTTATTTTCAGTAACATCCTCCACCTGCACCTATTCTTTGGACTGCTATGTTGACTCTGCGACAGATTTTTGTACTGCTTCGGCCTATCCTATCGAATCATCTGACTCTGTTCTCTCATCATCTTCCTCAGTTGTCTTTTGTGGTGATCCTAATCCAATCTAATGTGTAGGGTTCTACTCTATGCTTGGGTTTCCTTTTTATTCTCGCGCCTCATCCTCCATCTCTTCTGTTGTTGGAACATGTTGTTCTTCTATAGGTTTTGTTGGGGATCATAAATGTCATATTTTCATCCACATTTCCCTTCATCATTATTCACATTTCATCACCCCATTAACCTTTCATGATATCATTTTCATAAATATATTTGGGTTTCACCTTATTATTCTCCACTTTATTCATTTTAGTATTAAATGGGAATTTGTGATTAAATATTAGAAAATCGTCATGTTTTCGTATATATCTCAAAAATGTGTGAGCTTTGTAATGTGTAGGAATATGTGAAGGATTAATTCAAAAATACTTCTCCAATGTCTCCTCCACCATTACAAGGAGATATTTATTCAAAGCCTATTCCAAGGAGAATATCATGGAGATTTGGTTGGCATATCTTATCCAAGATATATGAGAGATATGTGTTAGGATTTGAAGGGATTATATTTTGTAATAATGGGAAATTGGTTGAGAGAAAAGTGGATCTATAATTATGAGAAGGTTATCTTATCTTCAAGGCTCTCATGTATAAAAGAGAGTGCTCTCTCTTCATGAGGGGGTAGTCATTGAGTAGTCATTTAAGAGTAGTCATTAGGATTTGAAAGATAAGTTTGATTTTGGAGAAAGGGATTCTTAGTTTGATTCATGATTTCATTATTGTTTCATGATTTGATTCTTGTAATGTAATTTGAGACTACTTTATTGTTATTGTTGTTAGAAAAACAGGACCGTGGAGCAATAAAATAAAACAAATGTGGAAAACAAAACACAGAAGATACGCAATACAATAGAGACACAGATTTACGTGGTTACCCAGTGTGGGCTACGTCCACCAAAGAAATTTCCATGTCCTTCCTTTATTATTATCCATCATATGAAGGGATACAACCTACAGCAAACCCGTTGTAACTTCCTCTTCTTTCTCTCATAGTCTCCTATCTCATAATACAATATTTGCCATCAACCATAGCTGCAATACATTTCCCTCATAAAAGAGGGTTGCCTTCTAGGGAAAAAACACTAACATAATCTCTACCATTAGATCTACGACCTTATAATGAATGGTCCAAATTTACAATGAAATTACAATATACATTTACAAGGCAATTTTTGCTTCGGGAGCTTCGCCCCCGAACCCCCGCTGGGGGGCCGCTTGCCCCCAAACCCCCCAACCGGGGGGATAGCCCCCCCAGACCCCGTAGAGGGGGTACCCCCCTCTTCACTCCCCCGCGTGGAAGAGTGTACATACTTTTTGGGTGTAAATACTTCATGGGGTATAAACACGATTGAAAGTAAAAGACCTTTGAATCAGGAAGATAATCAAGCTCCACAACCAACAAGTGTGAGGTCACATGTGTCATCTTGTTAATATTCACATGTTGTTTATCCTTTGACGCAATTTCCCATTCCTATATTAATTTCATTTATGCAATTTAATTTCAGTCGTGTTGTAGCAATTCAATTCCAAGTAGTTTGTTTCAGCTTCCTTCATTATATTAATGATTCAATTTCAGTTGTAGCTTTAACATTAGATTAGATTAATTTTTCTTCAATCCTACATATACTTTGCGTGTTCTTTGTAAGTCTATGAACCTCAGATTGAAAAATTAGATAGTTGGGCAAGTAATACAATGCAATTAATACAACATTATTTCAATCCAACATAACGAATGTCGTTCCCTTGTTACGATTGTTGTTCCTTTTACAGGTAGTGTCCTTCATTTGAATGGAACAAATGTCGTTCCCTTTGTTATGATTGATGTTCCCTTTACAGGTGTTGCATCTCTGGAGGATGAGGTATTGAAACGGAAGGTAAGAACCTACGTATGCAACAAGTAAAAATATTGTGCCAATGCCTACCTTCGGCTGATGCATAGAGGTTGTTTTTAGGACATCTTTAGAGCCCAACATTTTGGCGTCGTTTCCGGGGAAGCAAAATGGATTGAGGTATCAGTTTCTTTTTCATTTAAATTTATGCAAGTGTGATATATATGTGTTGGTAAGGGGTCATAGTAGATACTTGAGTGGAGACTCCTCATGATCTCCCTGCCAACTATGTAAGTGTGAATTTCAATTTCTGTAAAGAGTGTTTCAATTTCCACAAGAGTAATTTCAATTTCTGTAAAGAGTGTTTCAATTCTTGCAAGTGTGAATTTCAATTTATGCAAGAGTGTTTAATTTCTTCAAGTGTGATCTACATGTGTTGGTAAGGGGTCATAGCATCTACTTGAGTGGAGACTCCTCATTTTCTCCCTGCCAAATACCAAGAGTGTTTGATTTCTGCAACTGTGAAGAGTAATTGTTTTATGTTTTAGCAAGAGTGCTTTTACTTAAGTTTTTCATTTGGATTTCAATTTTGGGTGTTGTAAGAATCTCTTTAACAAGATGTTTTAAAAATGAATTTAATCTTGGAACAACTCACTTAGAGCCTTACAAAGGTCGGGATCTCCTCTTCTCACAAAGAGGAGATCTTGACAGCAGTCGAGGGCTTAATTACTCCTCTAGAGGTAAACGAAGAATCAACATATGAATAATCCTTCACATTTAATGAAGAGAAATTAGGTGAGCAGGAGGTTGAGGAAGACAATGCGGAGCTGTAGCATGATCTGAGCAAGACAAATTGCGCCTACAAAAGCCTTATCGAACGATGGTTTCAAGCAAGTACGAGGTTAGATTCATTTAGTTTTTATTTTTATTTTTTTAATTTACATTTTCAACAGCTAATTTCACATGTTTATACATATCTTTGATTCTCATCTCTGAAATTCAAAGATAACATATTCTTATTACTATTGCATTCTTGGCTACACTAGTTATTTGACTACACATAACTAATATTTAATTTTTAATTAGCGTAGTGTAGGTAGGACTCTATTTTCAAGTTTTTATTTTTATTTTTTTAGAATAAGTATGCTCTCCTTCACGCTTCATGTGATCGCAAGGATCAGAAAGTAGGATGACTGATTGATTTCAGGAAGAATAATTGATTGACGTTGAAAAAATTTCCTAATCTATTTTTCGTTTACAATTTGTTTCCATTTGCTCACAAATTTTTAATAAGTTTGCAAAGTCAATTTTTTTTATTTTTTAAAAACATAATACATAAATAAAAATTTGTGCTTCTATTTGCAAATCAAAACAATAAAACAGTAAGTAAATTAGAAAAAAAAAATAATAATATATGAATAAGAAGGTCTGCAATTTATGCAAGATAAGAGTTGAATTTTTCCATGCTAAAATTCCAAGCTGAAACAACAGTTGAAACAATGTTATGACCGCACTCTTCTCAATTTTTTACTTTCGTCCTAGTTTATTTTTGGTTTGCATGGCAACAATGCCATGTTTTTGCCTTCATTCCTTATCCTATAGATTCCTGGAAATAACCCTGCAAACAAACAAAATTGCAGTCATATTGATCTCAGCATCAAGAAATATACCATTGTCTGGTGGCACGCTATAAACTATAACTCTATAGATCTCCCTGCCTCAGATAAACCTATATTTGAAACAATGGCCAAGCTCTGATCTCTATGGTCTGCTATCAACAAAAGAACTTTCCTTCTTCAGTCTCTCCCATGCATGTTGGTTCATATCTTTCCATTCGTATCTTTCAGCTGATGAATTTTAAATGCAAGGAAACATTGAAACGGAAGTAAGAATTCATTGTTTTATCTGGTCGAGGCACCCATGATCAACTAAAATTTTCAACGTACATTCATCTTATGTTGGATTACTGAGAGGGGGGGGTGAATCAGTAATAACATAATTATAATCCTTTTTCTTCAAATGTTATATCAATGTAGAATTATTATCCAATAATGAGCAGTAATAAATAAACAATCACACACATGCATAGTACA